>JAODAL010004835.1:0-151041 GCA_025379985.1 Phyllomedusa bahiana | reverse complement strand
TTAGAAGTGGTGTTTCAGTATAATACAAAACCACTCAACATTCTATAATAAACATCTAAAACATTAATACATTAGTTAAAACTTCTATAGTTTCTATAAACACCCATTCTATACTAAAAAACTACTTTTTATATACTTCAATACATATAAAAAGCAATTTATAAGATTAAACACATGTAAAATGCTGGAAGCGCCCTCTATTGGGTCATAAGGTTACTAAAGTTCAAACAGTTCTTCTAGATTAAATGAGACCTCTAGCGGCTGATTTAGTGTATTACACTTCAAATTTTAATCCAATGCGTTTTTCGGAAGCGCTTTTCGTATCAAAAGTGCATCCAAAATGTACCCAAAAGTATGTTGTGCTTTTAGATCCGTTTTTCGGGCTCCAAAAACGCACTCCATTGTTTCCTATGGGGATTTCATTTGCGGAAAACGCAAGTAGAATTGACATGCCAATTCTTAAACCGGATACGAAAAACGCATCGAAAAGACGCACGTAAACACGCATTGGTGATCACTCGTCTGAACGTAGATGCGTTTTTTACATTGAAACAAATGTAAATCAAACTGCACATTGTTAGATACGTTTTTTGGATCCGTTTTGGGTCAGAAAAACGGCTCAAAAAACGGAGCTGAAAAACGTCGTGTGAACATTAGTGTGATCTATGCTGGTGAAAAGGAACAGAGACATAGCAGCACATTCATGACTCTTTAGTTCTGTGCGATCTCTGAGTGCAGCAGAGGAACTGTGCTCAGCTGTATTTGAAACTCCTTATAGAAATTAGATAATGTTATGGTAATATCCTTTAATCCCTACTCGTACGTCCTGGAGTCGGTAACCCTGCTATATATGAGGCTGGTGTCTGCTGCTAATTGCAACAGGGAACTGGGCTGGCTCTGTTGCATTTTTTTTGCACAAGCAACAATCAATATTGGAAGGCAGTATGTATGTAAGCATGTGTATATATATATATATATATATATATATTATATATATATATATATATATTATATATATACACACATATTAATACACATACACACCTCTATCTATATATCTCTATCTATCTATAGATATATATATATATATATATATATATATATATATAACACATACACACACACAGTGAAGGAGACAATTATTTCATCCCTTGCTGATTGTAGAAGTTTGCCTACTGACAAAGACATGAACAGTCTATAATTTTAAGGGTAGGTTAATTTTAACATTCAGAGATAGAATATCCAAAATAAAATCCAGAAAATCAAATTGTATAAATTATATAAATTTATTTGCATTTTGCTGAGAGAAATAGGTATTTGATCCCTTTGACAAACAAGACTTAAAGGGGTTTTGCCAAAAAGAAAAATTGACGTGGGAAGTTTGTAAATTAAATAATAAACATTTTCACCATTCATCATTATTACAAATTCTGGACCGTTTTTGTTTTAGCTGCTCCTTTAGTGATCCATTGTTTACAGCTCGTCTCCAAGGGATACGACCAGGGCTGAGAGCTTCTCACTCCTGGTCGCACATGCTCAGACATCACGTCTCCTCTCAGACAGCTACTGAGTGTTCAAACCCCAGGTGCTGTCATTCTACTCCTGTCCTCTGTACTCCTTAGTAATTAGTCAAACGATGCAAATAAATTAAAAAAAGAAACCTCAATCAGGTCTGTGCATTGATAAAGAGAAAAAAAACCCCACAGGTTTGGTTCCTTCAGGGATTTGAACCGAGAACCTTTGTGCCTGGGAGCAAAAGTTTTACCTCTGAGCTACAATATAGCTACTCACAGCTCTATACATAAACAGACCTTTCTTTGACTCCAGAGAGGAAAGGCCTGGTGATGTCATCCTGCTGGGTCACATGATATGCACTTCAAACAAATTACACACGCCCTCTTCTAAGCACACAGAGCTGAAGAGCTGGATGCAGGAGGTAGGAGATGAGATCGTGGCAAAACCCCTTTAATACTTGGTGGCAAAACCCATGTTGGCAGTCAGATGTTTTTGTAGTTGATGAGGTTTGTGTACATGTCAGGAGGATTTTTGGTACACTCATCTTTGATCATCTCTACATCATTAAGATTTTGAGGCTAGCAACTCGGAGCTTCAACTCCCTCCATAAGTTTTTTATTGGATTAAGGTCTGGTCACTCCATGACCTTAATGTGCTTCTTTTTCAGCCACTCCTTTGTTGCCTTGGCTGTATGTTTTGGGTCATTGTCTTGCTGGCGGAAGGAAGGAGGTCGTCACTCAGGATTTTACGGTACACAGCTTCATCCATTCTCCCATTGATGCGGTGAAGTAGTGCCCTTATCAGAGAAACATCCCCAAAACATTATGTTTTCACCTCCATGCTTGACAGTGGGGACAGTGTTCTTTGGGTCATAGGCAGCATTTCTCTACCTCCAAACATGGCGAGTTGAGTTAATGCCAAAGAGCTCAATTTTTGTTTCATCTGACCACAGAACCTTCTCCAAATCACTCACAGAATCATCCAGCTGTTCATTGGCGAACTTCAGACGGGCCTGTACATGTGCCTTCTTGAGCAGGGGGACCTTGTGGGCACTGCAAGATTTTAAACCATTACATTGCAATGTGTTATTAATGGTTTTCTTGGTGACTGTGGTCCCAGTTGTCTTGAGGTCATTAATAAGTTCCCCCCTGTGTAGTTTTAGGCTGATCTCTCACCTTCATCATGATCAAGGATACCCCACGAGGTGAGATTTTGCATGGTGCCCTGTCGATTGACAGTCATTTTGTTTTTCTTAGATTTTCTTACTATTGCATCAACAGTTGTCTCACCCAGCATCTTATTTATGGTTTTGTAGCCCATTCCAGCTTTGTGCAGGTCTATGATCTTGTCCCTGACATCCTTAGAAATCTTTTGGTCTTGTCCATGTTGAGGTTAGAATCTGACCAACTGAGTCTGTGGAAAGGAATTTTTTATAAAGGTAACTATTTAAGACAGCTGTCTTTAATGCAGGTAATGAGTTGATTAGGAACGTCTAACTGGTCTGTAGGACCCAGAACCCTTAATGGTTGGTAAGGGATCAAATACTTATTTCTGTCACCAAAATGCAAATAAATTTATATAATTTATACAATGTGATTTTCTGGATTTTATTTTGGATATTTTATCTCTCAATGTTAAAATTAAAACTACCCTTAAAATTTATACTGTCCGGGGCATGGCTAGGCCATGACTGAGTGAGGACGCATCCTGCTGAGCTCCTCGTTCCCTGTGTCATATACCAGTCGATTTTCGTGCCATTATGGGGAAAACTAGCTAAAAACAGAGGCCCAAGACCCTGCTGCATACCAACTCTGCGCAGGGGGAAATTGAGACCTTCTTCCCTCCGGTTAAGGCTGCCGTTTTGCTCCCTGATCTCGGGCCTGCGGCTTCTCAAGATGGCCGACCCCTCGTGGCTGCCCTGTCTGAGCCTCTGGACGGATCTCCTCACTCAAGAGGAGCACACTCTTCTCCGCCCTCCCCGCTTCCTCTGCTAAAGCACCTGCTATGCTGCCAGCACACGCAGCGGGGACTCACCACAGGCAGCAGCTGCCGGACAATGCAGCCCCAGCAGCCCTGTCACCACATGGGACACTTCAGCTTGCCCAGCAGGGTATAGAGGAGACCCTCTCTGGCCCATGTGGCCCACCCTCACCAGCCTCATGGTCCTCTCTTGCCCATAAGCCTCAGAGGAGTCGCACCACAGCTGGGACCTCACACCCTTCAGGGACTGTTCTCCCATCCCATGCACAGACCCCCTTGAAGATACCTGCCCCATTGCCCTGGATCAGGGGGGAGAGGAAGCTGTCCTTATGAGACCCCAGGCTTTTACACCCTGCAACACTGGGCCTCCATCCGCCTGCGGGGGTTTCTCCTGCCTGGCCCACTGGCTCGTCTTGGGCGGCATCCACGGCGCATGCAACACCATCGCCACAAGCTGGTGTGCCCCACGCTCATCCATCACAAGACCCTGGACCGCTGCCTACGCCCTGTCGGGGACAAGTTGAGGCCGCCACAATGTCCTCACCTGCTCATCTACACCCGGCTGACAGTCTTCAGGGGACCCCCTCAATTTTCGGTGCATCGCTGCAACGACCGGATCAGTCGCATCTATCTTTTCCTATCACTGGCGTACAGGCGCCTTTATATGAAGACAGACCGGTAACCCTGGCTGACCTGAAACACCTATTACAGTCACTTCCATCTAGAGCGGACATCTCCGTAATGGCTAAACAGATGGTCGACGAATGCAGACAGGAGTTTGCTCATTTTCGCACCGAAGTATCTTCCCTACATGCCAAAGTGGACGTGCTGGAACAGGCGCAGACCCAGACCTCTGCTGCCCTCTCCTCCGTGTCCGAGGAAGTTGCCCATCACTCTGCCAAACTGTTTTCTTTGCAGCAGCACCTGGATGACATCGAAAATCGCAGCAGGCACAATAATCTGCGAATTAGGGGTCTTCCAGACTCTTTTCCTAACAATGATCTGTTCTCGGTCATCATTGCAATATTCAATGATCTTCTGGTACGTCCACCTACGGCCCACATTGAAATTGATAGGGCTCATAGAGCCCTGAGGCCGCCCAACCCTGATGACCCTAGGCCACGTGATGTCATATGCCGGGTTCACTTTTTTGCCATGAAAGTGGACATTTTATTTGAAGCCAGGCACCGCAAATCTTTGTCCTACCAAGGTTCTCCCATCAGGAGCATGCAGGACCTTTCTAGACTCACCCTAGCCCAACGAGCATTGCTTAAGCCCCTTCTGGACATTCTGCGAGAAAAGAACATCCCATTTTACTGGGGGTACCCTTTCACCTTGTGTATTCGTACGGACAAACAAATCCTCACAATCCGCTCGGCTACAGATATTCCGCCAGGTCTACAGTCCCTAGGCATTAGGGACCTATCTCTCCCGGACTGGCCCACTTTGTTGTCTCTTGCTTCTAGGTCTGCCCAGCGGAAAAGACATCTCCAGTTGGTCTCTGCTCCACCCACTTCGGAGGTGCCACGTGGGTGGAAAAACGGGCAGCAGAGTTCCGGGGTTTCTCCGACCCAGAATCGCAGGCGCTCCCCTCCTGTGAACCCCCCTTAATCTTAATCAACATTCTTAGTGCACTGGACACGCATCTCTACTAGTCAGGTGCTGTCTGGGACTCGGTTTCTTGGAAAGCAGCCTCTCCTGCATAGTTTTGCTGGACTTTGAAACGTTAGCAAAATGGATAGCCTGTGTTTTTCTATCTTGTTTTCTTGTTTCAAATGGGTAACGTGGGGGTGTCGGGGTCTCCACGATGTGGTTACCCTTTTCTAGTTTGCCCCCCCAGATTGTGGCTCCTCTGTTTGTATTTCCCCATTTCAATGTTCCATGTTAGCTGGTTATTCTCTCTTTTTAAGTACTATTAAGGGCAACGAGTAGCTCCCTCTATGCACTTTGGCACTACCGCATTCCCCCAGTAGGTGGGACTCCTGCTTTGAGTACTCTCAACTTTGCAGGGCTCCAGTTTTTTTATTCTTGTTCTTCTTTCAGTAAATGCGCAGGGCTTTTTTTCCTGCTTTTTGGTTGTTCCATGTTTGGAGTGTGTGGTTTTCCCTCCCCCTTTTTTGTTTGTATCCCTCTCTCTCTTCTCCCCCCTCCCTCCTTTACATACAGGTGACAACGGGGTGAGAGATTTGGCATGATTCCTTACCATTCATTACTCCGTCCTAAGTGTCTTCAGTGATGGACCTACGCATTGTCTCCTTCAAAAGAGCACAAATTCTTCATCACTTCCACTGGGCTAGAGCGCAAGTTGTGTGTTTTCAAGAAACACATTTTAAGGTAGGACATGTTCCCGTTATTAAAAATAAGCATTACACCTCTTGGCATCTTGCCAACTTTTCTGAGTCCAGGTCCAGGGGAGTGGCCATAGCCATCCACCGATCCTTGACCCACCAGGTGGTCAGCTGCACTGTGGATCCGGAGGCACGCTATCTTGTTCTGGTTCTCTCCATTGGTGGGCATCTCTTTACTATTATTAATGCATATGCTCCGAACATGGGCCAGGCAGGCTTTCTTGAGACACTAGTCGACACCTCCATTCCCTTAGTCCAAGGGACTGTCATATTGTGTGGAGATCTCAACATCACCCTGGATCCCACCCTGGACAACTCCTCAGGGAAATCATCTTTGTCATATTCTGTCATTAAGTAAAGAAAACTTTTTTATTACTCCAGCTTTGTGATTCCTGGAGGATGCTCCACCTCACGGATAGGGACTATTCCCCCCCCCCATGGCTCCTATAGTCGCTTGGACTATATCATGATCCAGCATTCGGCTTTACCCTTGCTTAGGTCCGCTTCCATCGACAATATTTGATGGTCCGATCACGCTCCTGTTTTCTGTACCGTTCAGCTTCCGGCTCTACGAGAAAGAGCTTGGAACTGGAGGCTGAATGAGTCCCTCCTTCTGTTGCGGAGATTGAGCGGACCATTTCCCAATTTATATCTCATCATGAGAACGACCCTACCCCAGCAATTCTCCAATGGGAAGCGCTTAAATGCGTGATCCGGGGTACTCTGATTAAACATGGCTCTAGAATTAAGAAAGATAGAACTGCTAATCTTAAGAAAGCTCTTGCCAAAGTTTCTGCCCTAGAAACAGTGCATAAACATGCTCTTTCCCCTTCCGTTCTTCGGAAATTACAGGACGCGCGTCTGGAGGTGAAGCGCCTTCTGGAGGCATCATGGAGCCGGATGCTTCAGATATGCCGTAGCAAATTTTACGAGTACGGTAATAAAAGTGGACGGATGCTTTCTAGGGCGGTTCGCTACCAGATGGCGCAATCCCACATCCCTTCGATCAAAACCGCTGCTAACTCTGTGGTCCACCACACCGTTCCTGCTGAGGTCACAAAGACATTAGAGGAGCCGTTTTCTGTGATGGAGTTGAAGTCTGTTATCAGTGATCTTCCGGGTGGTAAGAGCCCTGGGCCAGATGGCTTTATGGCCCAATTTTTTAAAACCTTTTCGGAGTCACTTTGTCCCTTACTCCTGGAAGCCTTCAACTTCATCACAGCGGATACGCCCTTTCCTCCTCAGGCTATGCTGGCCCATGTTGCGGTTATCCCTAAGCCTGGAAAGGATCCTCAGTCCTGTAGTAGTTACCGCCCTATTTCTTTGTTAAATGTTGATCTCAAAATATATGCAAAACTGATGGCTAATCCCCTCCTGAACCCCATTGTCCATCCCGATCAGGTGGGCTTTGTTCCGTGCAGAGAGGCGCGTGATAACAGGCTCAAGATCCTCGATATTATTGATTACGCTCACATGCATAAAATACCCCTCTTGGTGTTGTCTTTAGATGCAGAGAAGGCATTTGACCGCATTTCATGGCCTTCCCTCCATCAAACCCTCGCCCAGCTTGGTGTGGGCTCTGCCTTCCTTTCTAAGATTGCAGCGTTGTATTGTGCGCCCTCGGCCCGCATCAAGGTCAACGGCACCTTATCTGATTCTTTTCCAGTCTCAAACGGGACGAAGCAGGGTTGCCCCCTATCCCCCTTACTATACGTTTTGGTAATGGAAAGCCTAATGGCGACCATCAGATCTAACCCTGACATCTCAGGGATTACTATTGGGTCAAGGGAATATAAATGTGCTGCTTTTGTGGACAATCTGTTACTTTATATCACAAATCCACATATTTCCCTCCCATCCTTGATGGCCAACATCAGAAGCTTTGGAAGCTGGTCTAATTTTAAAATTAACTTCTCAAAGTCAGAGGCATTGGGTATATGGGTCAACCCACAGGATCGGGCTTCTCTTCAATCTAACTTTCTTTTTGAATGGCCTAAAACGGGCATTTCCTACCTGGGGATATGCATTTCGGAGGATCTTTCTAATCTCTTCTCAAATAATTTCCCCCCTCTCTTCACTAAAATCAAAAAAGACCTGGACAGCTGGAATGGGAAGGAATTGTCATGGTTTGGTAGAATAAGTCTGCTCAAGATGACTATTCTCCCAAAATTCCTATACCTTTTCCAAACACTCCCTATCCACATCCCAGTTTCATTTTAGAAAAAGGTACGACGGTGCTTTAACTCCTTCAGTTGGTCCACTCAGAGAGCGCGGATTGCGTATGATACATTCATCAGACCTGAAGATGCAGGCGGTGTATGCCTCCCGGATTGCAGACTGTACTACTTGGCCTCGGGATACTTGCGCTTTTTAGCGTTGGTTTACGATAGAGACAACAAATTGTGGGTGAGACTGGCAGTGGATCCTAGCTCCTCGTCTGTGGCCGAGCTCTCCTGGACCTGGACTCGTACAGGAACTCCTATAATTTCATAGACTGTAGGGGCCCTTGTATGCCGATTACGGACAATCCTGACTTCACCCGGGCATTTCACCAAACTTTTTTTGGGCAGCATGAAGCAAAATCCTTTGCGCTTTTGCAAAGTCTCCTTTGCAGGGCAATTAAGGCCGTTGGGTGAGATTCTTGAAGGAACAGCGTCCCCTGGCAGCTCCTCTTTTCAATTCCTACAACTTTCTCATTTCTTTAGTAAAATGAGATCTAGCCTTGACTTGACCAGGCATCTTACGGCCTTTGAGAGGGTAGTGGTTTTCTCTACAGGTTCGAGACACTCCCTCTCGTTCATGTATAAGCTTTTACTATCTACTCACTCCAAGCAACTCCCTCCCTATTGCCAACGTTGGGAAAGAGAATTAGGCCTCTCTTTCACTTCTGACCAATGGGAACGATGCTTTCAACTGATTCACAGGGCTATGATTGCCTCCAGACACCAGGAGACCTGTTTTAAAATCCTATCACGTTGGTATAGGGTTCCCACTGTTTTGCACAAAATGTTACCCTCGGCCTCGGATGTTTGCTGGAGGTGTGGGAAAGAGGAAGGGACCTTGCCCCATGTATGGTGGGGATGCTCGCTACTTAGAGGCTTTTGGACCTCGGTATTGGAGGTAATTGAGGAAGTTACTGGGGTCTTGATTACTAATTCCCCATAAGCACTCTTGCTCTTTATGTTTCCCATGCCTGTTAGTAAATATAAAAAATCCCTCCTTAAACACCTGTTGCAGGCCGCCAAGACCATAATTCCTCGACGGTGGAAGTTGTCCTCCCCTCCATCCCTGGAGGAATGGTTTGCTGAAATTAGTTTTGTGCAAAGAATGGAGGAACTAATGCCCCGAACGCCCGAACAAGCTCACCGATTCAATAAAATCTAGTTTAGCTGGATGTCCCTCTAGAGATCCACACTATATCTTTCCGTTACCTCCAAGGGAGTTACTATACAGGTTGATCTGGGTGTTGCTCTTCTTTGGGGGATTCCTTTCGCTTGAGCTCCCCCCTTCCCCTATCTCACTCCCCCCCCTTTTTTTTTGTGTGTGTGTGTGCTGTACATTATGTGTGTGGTGTGAATGTGGGTTTTGTCTTTCGTGTTGTCTTTATTTTCTTTCTATATTTCCATTTTCTTTCCTCCATTTGTGTATCCATGACTTTTGGTAGAAGGGTGCTTACAGTACCCTGTACTCATTCAGTCTTCTTTTTTCTGATCTAATAATTAACGCTAATTCACATTGTTTAGTTATACTATCATTGACGCCATTGTTCTTGTGCTTCACTTTGATAAAACAAAATTTGTATGGCCGACAATTGTTTGGTTTAGATATTATCACTTGTGCGACATGTTTTGGTTACATACCTACTGTTATGCTACGTATTGTTATAGCACTAATAGATCGCTAGGTTTACTAGTCATATGTTATATCAGTCTCTGTTCATGCTTGTATTGTACCTTGACACACATTATGTCCACCCTATGTTTAGGATACGAGACTGTAATTGTTTGAACTGTAGATGAACAGCACATGCGGATTTATAATGGTCTTTGACCAGGTTTTCATAGTTTCATAGTTTGTAAGGCTAAAAAAAGACAAGTCGTCCATCTAGTTCAGCCTGTTGTGCTAAGGTGTTGATCCAGAGGAAGGCAAAAAACCCCAATGAGGTAGAAGCCAATTGTCCTCATTTTAGGGAAAAAAATTTCCTTTCCCGACTCCAATCTGGCAATCAGAAAAATCCCCGGATCAATGACCCCCTCTCCTGAATTCCCAGTTACTGTAACTTGTTATAAATTATTACGCTCCAGAAATGCATCCAAACCCTTTTTGAACTCGGTTATTGAATTCACCATGACAAGTCCCCCTGGCAGAGAATTCCATAGTCTCACTGCTCTTACAGTAAAAATCCCTTTTTTATGTTTATGTAAAACTTTCGTTCCCCAAGACGTAAAAAGGGTGCCCCCTTGTTCTAGATACAGCCCTGTGTATAAATAAATCTTGGGGGAGATCTCTATATTGACCTTTGATGTATTTAAACATATTATTATGTCCCCCCCCAAGCCTTCTTTTTTCTAAACTAATAAAACCCCAATCTTGCCAATCTTTCTGTGTAAATGTAGTCCACCCAGTCCTTTTATTTTTTGTTGCCCGCCTTTGTACCCGTTCAAGCTCTACAATGTCTTTCCTGTGCACTGGTGCCCAAAACTGTACACATATTCCATGTGTGGTTAACCAGTGAAATTGTATAATGGGAGAATAATGTTCTCATCATGTGCATCTATGCCCCTTTTAATGCACCCCATGATCCCATTTGCCCTTTTGGGTGCTGCTGCCTGACACTGGCTGCTACAATTAAGTTTACTGTCCACCAGGATTCCCAAGTCCTTCTCCATGTCACTTTTACCCAGTGTTTTTCCATTTAACACGTAATCATGTAATGGATTTCTCTTCCCCATGTGCATAACCTTGCATTTATCAGTGTTAAACCTCATCTGCCATTTCCCTGCCCAGGCCTCCAACTTATCAAGATCCCTTTGTAATAACAATAACATATTATCCTCTATCGTGTTGATTACTTTACAGAGCTTAGTATCGTCTGCAAAGATAGATATTCTACTGTGTATTACCCTGTGTAAGATCATTAGTGAAAATGTTAAAGAGGATAGGGCCCAATACTGACCCTTGTGGTACCCCACTTTTGTACCTTTGATATATGTCGTATCTGCTTTTTTTTCAACAAAAGCTTTTGAATTCGAAAAAAATGTATACTGTTCATGTCTTTGTCAGTGGGCAAACTTACAAAATGAGCAAGGGATCAAATAATTATTTCCTTCACGGTGTATGTGTACATATATATATAAAAATTGTATAAAATATAATGTGTATATATATATATATGTGTATATATATAATATATACATTACATACATATATATATATATATAATATATTATATATATTATATATATAGATATATATCCAAGATTGAAGTGTGTCAGTCTGCAGCGTGAAGAGCTGTGTGCTAGAGGTTTTAGTATGATCTGCCATTGCATGGGTGGCTGGATCCACTACTGATGCATCCTTACAGGTTAGATCGCCAAGCACTGGTTTACCTCTATTGCTAAAAGCCTCCAACAAGTCCGCCAGCAGCTGAAGAAATTAGAAGAGTTAGAGCAGAAACTCACGTGTGATGGTGAAGATCCAATTACAAAAAACAAGCAAACCTTCCAAGAGCACACACAGAATTTATTTAAACAACTGATACAAAGCTCGTTTGTGGTTGAAAGGCAGCCCTGTATGCCAACACACCCACAAAGACCCTTGGTTTTGAAAACTGGCGTTCAGTTCACAGTGAAACTAAGGACCCCAGTTGCGCTTTCTATTGTAGTGCATCTTCCATACTCCGAACATCTCCTAAGGGACGCCGTATGGAGAATTGATATATATATATATATATATATACACATATATACACACATATATACTATACATACACAATATATATATATAGATACACACATATATACATACATGCACATATATATATATACACACATATATCATAGTTGCCAACCCTCCCGTTTTTGGCGGGTCACTCCCACTAATGGGGGCCGTGTCCCGCCCCCCCCCCGCTAGGGTGGCATAACCTCCCGCCTCTTTATAGAGGCAGGAGGTTATCTGTGCACAGAGGCATTGGGCAGCGTCTCTTGACGCTGCCCTAAAGCCTCTGTCCTGCGCCGCCAATGTTCTCCGGAAGCTGCAAGAGCATTGCGGGGGGAAGGGGGCGGGGCTTAGTGGGACCACGAAGCTCCGCCCACTTTCCCTGAGTTTGGAGAAACTAGGATGCCAGCAGGACAGTTGAGTGCAGGGCTGGCGGGGTGTGTGGGGAGGAGGGTGGCTGATTGTCTGTGAGGGGAGGGGTGTGTGTGCCGGGACGGAGTGCTTGTGGGGGGCGGGGTGTGACCGAGGTTTTATTATTTTATTGTAACTAGCTATAGGGGCACTGCCTGGCTCATGGGGGCATCTGTCTAGATCATGGGGGCATCTGCCTGGCTCATGGGGGCATCTGCCTGGATCATGGGGGCCATCTGCCTGGATCATGAGGGCCATCTGCCTGGATCATGGGGGCCATCTGTCTGGATCATGGGGGCCATCTGTCTGGCTCATGGGGGCCATCTGTCTGGCTCATGGGGGCCATCTGCCTGGCTCATGGGGGCATCTACCTGGAGAAAGGGGGCATCTGCCTGGATAAAGGGGGAATCTGCCTGGCATGGGGGGCATCTGCCTGGATAAAGGGGGGCATCTCCCGGCATGGGGAGCAATCCTTCCTGGCTCATGGGGGGCATCTACCTGGATAAAGGGGGCATCTGCCTGGCTCATGGGGGCATCTGCCTTGTGCTCTCATCGGGGGCATCTGCCTGGCTCATGGGGGCATCTACCTGGATAAATGGGGGCATCCCTTGCATGGGGCATCTGCCCTGGATAAAGGGGGCATCTGCCTGGCTTCATGGGGAGCCATCTGCCTGGATAAAAGGTGGCATCTGCTGGTATAAAAGGGTGCATCTGCCTGATAAAGGGGGCATCTGCCTGACATGGGGGCACTCTACCCTGGATAAAGGGGACATCTGCCTGGCATGGGGGGCATCTGTGCCTGGATAAAGGGGGCAAACTGTCTGGATAAAGAAGGGGGTGCATCTGTCTGTAATAAGGGTGGCATCTTGCCTGGCATGGGGGCATCTACATGGAAGCATGGGGGCATCTGCCCGGCTCATGGGGGGCAATCTGCCTTGATAAAGGGAGCATCTTGCCTGGCTCATTGGGCATCTGCTCTGGCTCAAGCAAGGGGGCATCTGCCTGGCACATGGGGGCATCTGTCCCTGGATAAAGGGGAGCATCTTCCTGGCATGGGGGGCATCTACCTGATAAAGGGGGCATCTGCCCTGATAATGAGGGCATCTGCCTGGCATGGGGCGGCATATACCATGGATAAAAGTGGCAATCTGCCTGGCTCTGGGGGCATCTGCATGGCGCATGGGGACATCTACCTGGATAAAGGGGGCATTCCGTCCTAGCTATAGGGGAACTACCTGGCTGTAAGGAGCATCTAAGTTGCTTTGGGGGCACTTACCTGCTATTGGGGTGACACTACCTTGCTATAGATGCGACAACCTGGGCTATTGGGGGCACTTCCTTGCTAATGGAGGGTCACTACCTTGGAAAATGTAAGTGGCACTATACTGGCTATTGGGGACAGCATACCCTTGGCCAGAAGGGGGCATACACTGACTACAGGAGGATACTAAATGGTTTACAGGGTTCAAATAGCCACCGAGATACCTACCTATTGGGGGCACTGTGTCTTGGCTTATATGCTCCAGCTCTTCCTGGATGCGGATAGGGCATCCAACGTCCAAGAAAGCTGGGTGACGCCAAAACCCTAATTTAGCTTTCTTCCAGAGCCATTACACAGTTAGGTGGAGATGGGCATGGATATGCAATTTTTTTTTACTTTTTTTACTTTCAAAAGTTGGCATGTATGACATATATATATACATATATATACACACATATATATATACATATATATATATATCACATATGTATATACACACATATATATACATATACACACACACATATATATACATATATATACACCACAACCACACATATATATATAATACACATATAACACACACACACATATTATACACACATAATATATAACCCCACACCATATACTATACACATATATATACACCATACAAACAAATATATATATATGATGACACCATAGTATGACACGACACACATAAAATTAGTACATATATATATAACATATACACATCTATATATACTATACATACACATATATATATATTACATATATAAGATAAATACACATAATTTATGTACACACATAAATCTACATATATATATTAAGCACATATATATAGTACACACATTAATATACATATATATACACATATATATATATACACATATATATATACACCCATATATATATACATCACATATATATATATATATATATATATATGTGTATATATATACTATAAATATAATAAATCATGTGTAATTTATATATATATATATACACAATATATATAATATATATAATCACATATATATATAATATATATATACACACATATATATATATAACACATATTTATATATATAAAACACATATACACATATATAATATATACACATATACACACATATAATTATTACCTATATATAATATATAGTATATACAGCCCATATATATATGATATATATATAATATATATAAAACACACATATATATATAAATACACACATATAGATATATATAGCACAGAAATATAAAAATATACACACACACATATATATATAGATAATTACACATATATGAATATATATAATACTCATATATATATATATACACACATATATGATACATATACACACATGATATAAATACATATATATACATATGCACATATATATACACATATAATACATACATATATAAACATAAATATACACATACATATATACCATATATACACCATATGATATACATACATATATATATTCAATATATATTGTACATACATATATACATATACTATATACATACATATATACCTAATATATACATACAATATATATACATACATATATATATATATATACAGAACATATATACATAACATAAAAATACATACCTATATATATAGCATACAAAATATATACATACAAATATATATATACATAGTATATATATATACAATATATTATGTATGACCTATATATATAAGATACAACATATAAATATACATATATAAATACATACATATATATAACATATATAAATATAACATACATATAATATACATACATAATATATATACATATCTATATACATATCATATATATATACATATAGTATAACATATATATATACATACATATATATGATACACTATCTATATAAAAATACATAAATATATATATATAAACAATATATACATATATATATATATATACTGTATATATATACATATATATTATATATATATACATAATATAAATACATATATATATATATACATATATATACAACACATATATATATATATAAACATAAATAAACATACATAAATATTATATATACATATATATATAATATACCATATATAGATATAAATATACATATATATACATACATATTTAAATCTATATACATATACATAATAATTTGACATATAAATACATACATATATACTATAATACATACATATATATATATACATACATATATATATAACAATAATATAATATACACATATATAAATAATATATACATAAAATTTTTATTAAAATAATAAATCAATATATATATATAATACAACAAATATATATACATTATATATACATATATAATAGATACAAATATAATATTATAGCATAAATATAACAAAATATATAATCCATATAATATATATATATATAAATAACATATATATACATATATATATATACATATATATATATACATATATATAAACAATAGTAAAATTATATACATATATATATAACATATTATATATACAATATATAATATGACATTATATATATACAATATAAATATGATACATATATATATAGTACCATATAAATAATTACACATATATATATATAACATATATAATATATATATAATCACATATATTTATACATATATATATAAATATACATATATATATACATAGTATATATACATATATATACATACAAATATATATTAAATATAATAGGGGGTGGGCGTAGTCTATCCACGACACGATCACCCTCACTGCCACACAACCGACACCCACACCCCACTCTCACACAGCCCACACCACAACCCACAACACAACAAACCCGCCAAACAAGACACACACACAACCCACCCATACCCCCCAACAAGCACATACACTAACCACAAAAACAGACACAAAGAAAAGCCCAAGCTACCTACATAACCCACAATATACTCACACCAAATAACAGAATAAAATCTAAATATAAACAAAGATACAATAAAAGAAATAAAAAAAATATACATATTTATAATCTAACGAAACATATACATAAACAAACAAAAACAAAAAACTAACATAAACACATATAACACATAATACAAAAATACCTACATAATATATCTACATATAAAAATACAAATCGAATCTAACACAAAAAAATATCACAAATATAAAAATATACACACATACACAATATATACCACAATATATATACATATAATATAAATAATAAATATACACAATAAAAATCAACACATATATACACCTATATATATATAACTATAAATATATACACATATATATATACTATATATACACACCTATATAAATAATACATATCTCAGATTTACATACATATATATATACACATATATATACTTATACAAACATCTATGACATATACTACCGAAAATAACTCAACAAACAAATATTACATAAATATCATCATATATAACTAGGCATACATATAAACATATAAAAACATATATATAAACATAGCAAAAAAATATTATAAACATAAAATATAAACATACATATATAAAATAGAAATACATATATATAATAGCAAACATAAAGAGCTAGCGAGCGAGCGAGCGCATATATTATACATCATATATACATAAAATATACCAAAAATCATTAATACATACAAATATGCATATTATACAAGCCTAAATAAGTATACATCGCAAAAACATATATATACAAATATATATAGCATACATAAAAATACAAATATAATACATATATAATACATATATAGTATACATATATGATATTACATAGCATATATATATATAATCCTTTTACATTTATATATACATATATATACATACCATAATATATACATACATATATAATATAGCATATATATACATACATAATAAATACTACATATATATACATAAATATATATACAAACAAATATATATATACATATATAATACATATATTATATACTATATACATATATACATACATATTATATACATATAAATATATAGAATACATATATACATTATATATTATTACATACTATATATAAATATACATATATTAACAAAATATAAACGAAATATATACATACAAAAAAAATACATACATATATATAGTACAGATATTGATATTACATACAATATATATATAAAACATACAATATAAATCCAAATACATATATATATACATATGATAGAGACCCACATTATATACACAAATCACAACACACACATACATATATATATAATATTTAATATATATACAGCACACACATATATATATATATATTACATATATATATACTATATAAACACACACACACACACACACACATATATACCTATATAAAATAGTACACATATACATATATTATACATTATATATAGCAACATATTACATATAATATATTACATATATAATAATATATAAACAGCATAAAATACTATATATACACATATAATACATAATATATATATATATAATAACATATACACAAATATCAACAAATACATATATACATAATACACATATATATCAGAACACATGATATATATATATTATACATATATATATATAAAATACATACTAAATATAAACATATAATATATACACAAAAATACATATATATATATAACATATACATCATATAAATACTAAATATATATAAGACATATATATACATACACATATAAATACATATATATATATATATATATACATATATAAGTATATACATATACATATATATATATACATATATATATATACATATAAATAATACACATATATATAATAATAAATATACATGTTTTTTATTTATATAGCTCCAACATATTCCAGCAGCACATTCTACAAAATTAGAGGTGTACATTCACGCACATTTACACATTAAAATAACTTACAAATGAGACACGAGGTATAGGCCCCTCTCGCGAGAGCTTACAATCTATTAATGGTGTACCTAGGCGCTATCACACCGGAGGTAAGAAGTGCCTCAGTTTACTATGGTCCAAGCATGTTAACCATAAATAAGATGAGTGTTTACATAGAAATTGGGTGACCCCAGCCACCCTTGACAGTACATCTATGATAACAGATAAGTGCCTGTGAGTTGCCCTAGTGTAGGGAGTAGAACAGGTGTGCGAAGAAGCAGTTAGGGACTTGGGTAGGCCCAGGCTGAGAAGAACTGTTTTCTCAGAGGCCCTCTTACAACTGTGAGGGTTGGGAATATGCATGATCGCACCGCGGTAGCATATTCCATAGGAACCTTGCTGTCCGTGTGATAATCTTGGAGACGTGGCATGGGAGGCTTCGGGAGATGAGGAATGTAGTCTGATATCATCATCAGGCGGAGAGCACGGGTAGGGATGAGTATACAGAATGAGGGAGGAGATGATAGGAGGAGCAACACTGTTGAGAGCTTTATCGGGTGAGAGTGGTGAGTTTTATGTTGTATTATTCAGACTGATTTGGCAACCCAGTGCAGTGTACTGAACACAGGGTAGATGGCACAGTATAGCGGCTGAGAGAAAGACAAGCACGGGCAGCAGCAATTCAGAACCGAATATCAGAGGAGAGTTTGCAGAGAGTGAGACCGAGAATATGCAAGGATTGCAAGTAAGTCAATGAGCGAGAGTGAAAAGAGCAACAAGAGGGGTTTGAGCTGTTTCCACATTGAAAAAAGTACGGATTTTGGAGAAGTTTCTTGAGTTTCAGATGACAGAGCGGGCAAGGGATTGGATATAAGAGGGTGAAGGACAGATTTAATCTAAGTATTACCCCAAGACTAGAGCGGGCCTGCAGCCTAGGAGTATATGGTGGTTCCACACACTGGACCGAGATAGCAGGGTAGTTTGGTTTAGAAGATGGTGTAAAGACAAGAAGTTCGGTTTTAGTGAGGTGGTGTATTTTTCAGATGGAGAGAATGGACATGATGTCAGAGACAGCGACAAGACAGTACACTGGTGTTTGTATCAGGCGGAGATGATTCTCGTAGAGGTGTATAATTGGGTGTCATCAAAGCCATAGAGATGGTACTGGTAATCAAATCTGCTGAGTGGTTTGTTCCATGGGGAAGTGTAAAGTGAAAAGAGCGAGGACCAAACTGAATCCCTGAGGACCCCGACAGCAAGAGGCGTAAGAGGAGAGGAGGTAAACCCAGCAGAATGAGACACTGAAGGAGCGGTCAGAGAGGTAGAAGAGAAACCCGAGCGAGAGCGTGGGTCCCTGTGAAGCCAATGGTGCTGCGATCATCTGTGAGCAGAAGGTGGTGATCCACAGTGTCAAATGCTGCAGAGAGATCCAGGAATAAATATTATACATATATATTATACAAATATATAGAATACATATATATATACTTCATAGTATACATACATATATAAAAGTACAGTTTGTATATTATGCTGACAACATATAATTACTACATATAGACATAAAAGAATAGACATAATATAATATACATATATATACTACATATATATACATATAAATACATATATACATATATATATACATAAATATATTAAATGATACATATATATATTACATATATACATAATATATTAGAACATAATACATATATAGATACAATATATACATACATATACACATATAATATATATACATATAAATACAAAAAATATTTTATACATATATAATATATACATATAATAATTAGACATATATATATATACATATATATATATATAAATATATATATATACATATATATATATACATACATATATATATATACCATAATATATATATATACATATATATTAAACATATATATACATACGATATACCATATCTATACATAATAAATACATATATGACATATATATATACATAATACAATATACCGATAATACAACATATACATATACACAATATATACACATATATACTCTATAATATAACTATGATACATATATATATAGCATATATGATACATATTATAATATATAGCATAATACATATATTATACCTATATATATTACACATATAGAACATATATATTATAGTATACTATATATAAACATATATAAACATATAATAGATAACATATATAAATATATATATATACATAAATACATATATATACATATATGATAATTACATATAATACTAATACATAACAAATATATATACATATATATATATATATACCATAAATATATATAAACACATATATATAATATAGAATAAATATATGAGATACATATATATAAATATATAGATAAGTACATATATATACATTATACAAATATATATACTATATACACTATATACCAACAAATACATATATAATAAAGTACTATATACATCATACACATATAACATAACATACCATATACACAATTATATATATATACTATAAATATACAAATATAATAAACACATATACATATACCATATATACAATATATATACATTTATATATATACATATATATTAACTACACATATCACATATATACATATAAATATAAATATAATATATATATACAACATTAATATATATACATAATATTATATATTACATATATATAAACATATATATATATATATACCAAGATAAATATATATACATATACATAAAGTACTACATATACATATATATATACAGTAGACATAATATATAACATACAATAACATACATATATATATACACACACAAATATACACACATATATATACACACATATATAAACACACACACACATATATATACACACATATATATAAACACACATATATATATCATAAATATATACCACACACGACAAATAGGTATATATACATATATATATTATAACACATATATATATATAACACACAATATTTAAGCATCAAGTAATACACAAAAAATATATTTTTTTTGATTACACATAAAAGTCTATATACAACACACATAATACATATATAAACACTATAAATATAAACACGATATATTAATACTACACACAATATATACACACATATATATACACACAAACACACATATATATATACACACATATATTATATCACATATATACAACACACACACAACATATATATACACAAATAAATATATACACATATATACTCACACACACATATATATATATATATATACACACACACATGCCAATACACATATATATCCATATATTTATACTTCACATATATAAATATATAATATACTAATAATTATACACATAATTTTATACACACACATATATATATATATATATATTATACAACATAATAGTATACACACACATAGTATATACACAATGATTTTATCACACAATATATCTACCACATAATATTATAATAACACAGTACATAGCTAATACATATATATTGCACACATATATAGTACATAATATACACATATCTACAAACACACACACATAAACATATATATCACATATATACAAAACACAGCATACCATATATAATATAATAATATAATATAGTACACGATATATACCAAATATAACAACAATATATAATATATATATATAGCAACACATAGCTTATAACACCATATATCTAAAAATATATACACACATATATACACTTCAGACCTGGCCACTTTATAAGTACACTTAACCTGTCCAACTGCTCGTTAACATTAATTTCAATCAGCCACTCACATGGCGGGCAACTCAGCTAGTGCATTTAGGCATGAGACATGGACCCAAGACAATCTCCTTCTATGTTCAAACCGAGCATCAGTATGGGGAAGAAAGGTGATTTTGAGTGCCTTTGAACGTGCATGGGTTGTGGTTGCCAGAAGGGCAGGTCTGAGTATTTCAGAAACTGCAGATCTCCTTGATTTCACGCACACCAGCACTAGGATTTTACAGAGAAAAATGGTCTGAAAAAAATGAAAAAACATCCAGTGAGCGGACATTCCCTGGTGGGCTGGAAATGCCTGTTGATGCCAGAGGTCAAAGGAGAAAAGGGCAGACTTAGGTTCGAGCTGATAGAAAGGCAACATTGACACAAATAGCCCACCCGTTAATCAACCAAGTAGGCAGAAGAGCATCCTCAGCGAACGCAAAGTACGCCGCACTTTGAGGCATGATGGCTACAGCAGCAGAAGACCACACCAGGGTGCCACTCCTTTTCAGCTAATGAACAGGAACAGAGGATGCTCAATTTGCCCAAGCTCCTCAAATTGACAGTAGATAAGATTGGAAAAGACGTTGCCTGGTCTTGAGAGTCTCGATTGTCTGCTGGGCGACTATACGCGGATGGTAGGGTCAGAATTTGGCTCAACAAACATGACCAGCATTCGGTCCATCCTGCCTTGTCATCCAAACTGGATCAGGCTGGAGTGATGGTGGTTGTCATGGTTTGGGGAATATTTTTTCTAATGGCACTCATTGGTGCCCCTGGTACCAATTGAGCATGGGTTGCAACACCTTGATTGAATCTATGCCTCACGAAGCAATTGAGGCAGTTCTGAAGAGCAAAAGGGGGTCCAACCCGTATACTAGCTAACGGTGTAGCCTAATAAAAGTGGGCCGGTGATTGTAAATACACATAAAAAACAAATTATATAACATATAAAAACTATCATATACACATATATATACAATATACACATATATATAAATAAACACCATATAAATAGTTATACACATATATATATATACCATAAATAATATAATATATATATATACAACACATAATATATATAATATACACATATATAATGAAATATACACACATATAGATAAAACACATATATATATATATAGTACACATATAAATTATATAATCATAAACACATATAAATAATATATATACACAGCACAACATATATATAATTATACACATATATATATACAACACATAAATACATATATACACACATAAATACAATATTACACACATATATGATAATATATATACACATATATATGAGAATCTAACAACACATATACTAATATATATACACACACATAATATAGTATATATATAATATACACATAAATATATATAGACACCCCACCAAAAAAATTTAAAAAATATATAAGAGATATATACACACATTATATATATATACACACATATAGTATACATATTAACACACATATATATATATAAACACACTAATATATACATATATATATATATAATATATACTAATACACACACATATAAAAATATACATCACATATATATAATATATATATATATATAACACACACATATATATAGTAGACACACATTATATACTACACACAGTATATATAATACATAATATTACACATATAATATATACACACACATATATATAACACTACATATATATATAAATATATTACACATATATTAATACACGACATATATAAATATATAAATATAAACCCTTATATATATACATAAACACACACATATATAGTATATATATAAACATGCATATATCGTATATAATACACAAAACATATATAGTTATATATCATAAACACATATATAAATATATATACACACATATATAATATATATATACACATATAATATATTATATACACATATATATAAATATATACACATATATATATGAAATATAATAATACACATATATAAAATATATACTACACCTATATATATATAATATATAGATACACATAAATACTTAAATATAATATATATAGAATATAGGACAAAATATATATACACATATATAAATACACACATTTATATAAAATATATATATTATTACACATATACAATATATATATATACCACATAATATATATATACATATATACACATATATATAAAAATACCCAAAAACAAATTTGATACACATATATAAAAATACACTATTAACAATACAAATATAAATATCACACATAAAATATTATATATAGCACAACATATATGATATATTAAGTATATTACACATATAACTATATAAATATATATAAATACACACTAAAGTATATATAGCACATAATATATACACAATATATATAACACATATATAAATACACAAATTATATAGATAAATATAAAAAAATAATAACACAAATATATATATACACACATATATATATAAAATATACATATATATAACACTACACATAAATAAAATAATATAATATACAGCACAAATATATATTACTAACACACATATATATAAGTTATATAAACACACACATATATAAATAATACGACACAAATATATATATATAAATAATCACACACACATATACATACAGCACAATAAATATATATACTACACATATATATATTAATAAATATATAAATACACATATACATATATATATACACATATATATATATAAGTATATATAAATATATAATACACATATACAAATATATACAATATATATATATATATTATATATATTATATACACATATAACACATATATAATAAACATATAAACTCATAAATATACACATATATATAAATATATACACATATACATATATATAATATATCACATAATATATACCTACTATATAGTCATTAATACACATATATATAACATCTATAGTAGAATAAATAAATAACACATATATAATATACATATATATATAACACATATATATACATAATATATAACCACACACATATACATATATATATATACACTATATGATACATAAGATAACTCATACATATATATACATAAAATAATACACACACATATATATACATATAAATACACACACATATATATACATATATAACACACACATATATATACATATATATACACACACATAGTATATACCCATATGATATAACAACATATCATACAAATATACATATAACACACATATATATACATATATAATACCACCTAATAGCATATAATAGTTACACACATATATTATACATATAAATATATAAATATATATACCTATATATATACCCACATATATATACATATAATATATATAGTAAGATACATTATATATATACATATATATACTAAACATACAAATAGTACATATACTAGATATACATATATACAAATTATTATATACATACATAATACATACATATATACATATATACACATATATGTAAATAACATACATATATACATATCATATATACAAATACACATATATAACAACATACCATACATAAACATACAATATATTACATATATACAAGTATATATAAATAATACAACATAATAACATGACATATATAATATATACATATATATATACATACAGTATATACATATATACATATATATATACAAACATATAAACATACATAAATACGAAATAATATCAAAATATATACAATACATATTATACAATAAATATACTATATCATATACATATATACATATATCTATATAAATACAACATATATACCATAATATAATAGTATACTACATACATATATACCATATATATATATATATACATAGAACATATATATATAATATATTATATATATATACATATATACATATAAATATACACACACACATATATACATATAAATATACAACACACATATATAAACTAAAATACATCTATATACATACACACATATATATATATATATAAATAAAACTATACCTACACATATATATATACATATATACACAATATAATACGCATATATATATATAACACACATATATAAATATACATATACATATACTCTATATATCTACCATATATATAACATATAAATACATATATATACATATATATATAACATATACATAATACAATTTATATATATACATATATATATATACATAGCATAATATTATATATATATAAATATATACATATATATTATACTAAATACATCTATATACATACATATATTACATATATACATACATATATATACCAACTAAATATACGATATATACATACAATATATATTAGACATAGCATAGATATATATACAAATATACATACATATCATATATACATATAAATACATACCATATATAAACATATTTTATCATACATAATATATAGCATTATATACATACATACATATATACCATAATATACATACTATAGTATATATATATATAGTATATCTATATATATATATATAGTACACATATATATATATATACCACATATGGGAAAAGAAGAAAAACAGGGGGCGCAAATAGTGTAAAAAACTTTGGTAAGGTAGAGGTCGAAATAAATACTGGCGTCTCACACTCGAGTGGGGTATTAGCAAGGAAGGTACAACACTCCTGTTAGCTTGCGGGACCGTTTAAAAGCCCTTCTCCCGTATCACGCTGCGCCGAAAACTTTTAATCCAAAAAATGGACCCAAGTGTTGTAAAAGCACTTGGTATAATATATTGTAAAAAAAGCCTGAGAGAATAAGGCTGAGATCTAGCGCACTTGCCATTGAGTCAAAATAACCCTTTCGGGAATAAAGAATTAGTTGCATTATATAATAAAAAGCAAACTATGGATTCATACCACAATGCATTAAAAAACAAGAACTAAAACAAAGATTAGCAAATCAAACACAAGGATGATCCACTGCAGCCATGGGTAATTCTTAAGCCCACCACGCTCCTCTGTAAGCGTGGGAGATAGCAAAAAGCCAAAAACCAAAAAACAAAAACCAAAACCCGACGTCACTGTGGGGGAAAATTAGTGATGCTCAAAAGCAGATAGAGTTATTTTAAACGTGTGTCTTTATTCTATAAAACTGCTGGGGTGTATATTACCCTGCACAGATAAAAAACAAGAAAATACTATTAGGACTTAAGCGATTCGGTTCTGTACCGACACTCGAACTTCGTCAGTAAGTCATAGTCCATTAATAGGGTCAAACACACAATTATAAAAGAGGACAATTGAGTTTTCTTATTGGTAAACAAAGACGTCAATCAAATGCAAATGATGCAAAACGAAGACAGACCTTCGGGTGGAGACCAATCGAGCTGTGCCCAGAAAAGAGTATCAAAGAGACAACCTAAGTCAATTGGCTCTCTCCCCCCCCCGGCGGGAATTCATTCTGTGATATATTGTTATGTGCATTCAGAAATAGATATATATGTTAAAACACGTATTGCATTAAACATATAACATAACCTAGAAAAAGGCTTAATATCTGCTACATATGAATACAATGTAAGTCATGGACATAAATACTTGAGAGCCGAGAGCGAAAACAAATACACTCAAAGCGATCGAGATATCAACGTCTATGACTGAGACAATGTTAAACACATCGCTCTGTGAATAAAATTACTTTGGGGATTTCTATAAACTAACTATTAATAACAAGATAAAGAATAAATTGTTATATTCATAATTCTAGCCTTATTATATGAACTTGATTAAATAGGTAAACGGTAAAAGAAAGGGATGCTCTCAGTAAAACGGGTATTCATTACAAAAAACAGATTGTTGTTGAGTAAAAAAACTGCACACCTATGGCTATCGGAAGTCTCAAGTCAAGGCCCTTGAAAAGACATCTCTTCAACTAACATATAGGTGAAACAATCTAATGAATTGGAGATCTAATAATCGGAAAGTGGGTCGCCTGTGGGGGGTGTGATGGAGGAGCTAACTCCAGACAAAAAAGACTTCTTCTAAAGTACATAAACTTGGAATAAAAAATGTATGAATACCCTAGTCATGTGTATAGTGTTGTTTGGGAGTATAATGGTCCCGATGATCATTGGACCAATTCCACTATATCGTTAAAGGGGTTGTCTCGCTACAATGATTGGGTTTTAATTTAAAGATCTTTATAAAACAAGCAGTTTTGCAATATATGTTTCATTACAAAATGTCCTACTGATTTTGAGCTAGCCCTTTTAGTATTACTAACATCAGCTCCTCAAATCTCTATAGTAGCCGACCTGTTGATCCTTATCTTACTGGCTGTCAGGTCTGAATGACTCATCAGTCTTTGAAGACAGGTCGGAGCAGAGAGCCCCTCCCGCACAGAATGCTTCTGTGGTGGAGGGAGGAGGAGGAGGGAGGGGGGAGGGGGACTCTGGCGTCTGTGTCCAAGCTGCCTGGATTAACCCTGTGTGTGCCTGCTTCCTCCTGCTCTCTACACAGATAGATGTGACAGCAGTGACCCTGTCTGTTACTATAAACATGATATTTTCTTTGGAACTGTGACTATACTAATGCTATACAGATCAGGGGCATGTGAATACTTTATTTTCTCCTTTTTTAGGGACACATCCTGAGTATAGTAACACTGCCCTTTTTGTTGCTGGAGATGTGGAGACTTGTAAGCTAAGCAGGATATAGGAACACATGCATTTCCCCTCTGCCTATTAGCACACAGCTTCATATCCTCTCTACACTCCTAATCAGCCCTCTCCTGTAACAGACCTAGGCAGCACACACAGGGGGAACTCTGAGAGCAAAAACCCCCTCCCCCCCTGTATAGAAGTTACGTAGCTGCCTGTGTGGGTGATGGAGGGGGGAGGGGAGCAGAACCCGACAGACAAGCTAGCACGCCCCTCAGTTCAACTTACCAGGGACAGTGACAGGCTGAAAGCTCGTAATGAGACAACTCCTTTAAGTCCCTTGGGGTATACTGTTTGTAATCGAAACATCCAAAACGTCTCCCTCCTTTGTAATAATTGAAATTTATTTGTGCTTTCTAATGGTACACTATCAATAGGAGTGATTTTCAAAAGTGAAAAATCCTGGTTGTGGACTTCTTTAAAATGTCGAGCGACACTTTGCTTCAAATCCCCTTTTTTTACGCTGGCTCTGTGACCGTTTAGTCTAACGTGCAGCGGACAGGTGGTACGTCCTATATATTCTTTTTGACAGGGGCATTCAATCAGATAGATCACAAAGGAGTTTTTGCAAGTGAGGTGATGTTTAAGCTAATATGTTTCTTTAGTAGTAGTAGATCTTATTTCTTTTGATATAGTTATACTTTTACAACACAGACATTTAGATGTTCCACATGGAAAGCTCCCTAACTCCTTGGGGAGCTCCTCTGGTGTGTTGGATTTGTGTCTAGTTTGGCTGGGTGCAATAATACTCTTTATATTTGGGGCTCTTCTATAGATCACGTTTGGATTTTTGGGGAGAATAGGACCCAAATGGGGATCTTTTAATATAATATCCCAATGTTTTCTAAGGATGTTTTTGATTTTTAAATGGGATGAATTGAACTGTGTGACAAGAGAAAATTTAGTACGGGTATTTTCTACCTCGGATGTTAATGGTGGTTTAGCTTTAGGTAGTAAACCTTCCTCTTGTGTAAAATTCTGCACTTGCATTAGAGCATGATCCAAGAGTGTTTCAGGATATTTCTTCTCCAAGAATCTCTGTTTGAGAAACTGGGATTGTTTGATGTAATCCTCCTCCTTTGTGCAGTTCCTTCGTACCCTCTTGAACTGACCAAATGATATATTGGTCTTCCATGGTTTGAAATGGGCACTATGGAAGTGTACGTAGCTATTACTATTTACCGGTTTGAAATGGGTGGTAGTAGTAAAAAGACCCTGATTGACTGTAATTTCCAAATCCAAAAAATCTATTTTATGGGAGTTAATATGCGCTGTGAAGGTCATTCCCCACGTGTTTTGATTGATCGAGGTGATGGAATCTCCGATTAAGTGGGTTGGTCCAGACCAGATAAAAAACAAATCATCGATTTACCGTCTATATAGAACCACAAATTCTGAGTAGAGTATTTGGGGATATATAAATTTCTCCTCGAACGCTCCCATGAAGATGTTTGCGTACGCTGGGGCCACTCGTGTCCCCATGGCGGTGCCTCTAGTTTGTCTGTAAACAGTATTTTCATATAGAAAAAAATTATTTTCTAAAATGAACTTTAGACTTGCCAGAAAAAAATCTTTCCGAGATGTGTCTATAGTAGGGTCAGTGCTGAGGATCTTTGAAACACACTGAATACCTAATTGATGAGAAATATTTGAATAAAGGGAAGACACATCCATAGTGATACGGGTGTAGTTCACACCAGGCTCTATATTGGTTAACAGTTGAATCAGTTGAGTAGAGTCCTTAAGGTAGCTGGGCAGTTTTACAACATATGGTTGAAGTTGTAAGTCTAAAAAATGAGACATTTGGCTTGTTGGAGAGTGAAGACCCTATATTATCGGTCTACCTGGTGGTGAAATGGGATCTTTATGTAATTTAGGTAAATAATAAAAAAACGGTATGTTCGGTTCTCTAATAAAAATAAAACTTTTTTCTTTTTTGTCTATAGTGCCTTGTGACAATGCATTGTCCAAGAGGCACAGTAGGTCCTTTTGGACCTGAGTAAAAGGGTCCTCTAAGCATTGGTCATAATAGTCTGAATCTGACAGAATCTTGAGAGCTTCTTTTTGGTAGTCTTGGATATCTAAAATAACAATGCTCCCACCCTTGTCAGCTGGTCTGACAATAATAGAGTGATTGTTGCGTAAATTTCTGAGAGCCTGGTTCTCACCTTGTGTGAGGTTTGATTTTATCTTAGTAGGTTGTATTTGTTGTAATTCCTCAACCACCAATTCCTGGAAGACTTTAATAAAATAACCCTGTGAATTAACCGGATAAAATGTAGATTTTGGTTTAACAGTAATTTTCTTATTTGGGCTATTTTCAATGGTGGATTCTGGAATTGGGTTGATTGCAAAATGATGTGCAAGTGTCAACTTGCGTATTAGTTTATGTACATCAATGAATAGATCAAAGTGATTAATTTTCGAATTGGTTGGACAAAATACTAATACATATATAGCGGAGGTGATGCGACAATTATCAGACCTAGCTGTATATCGTGTTCTTCCAAGTGACCCAAAAAAATGTATTTCAATCTAAATTAGTTATTATAGAACACGCTTTTTCTATTGATCAAGGTTTAAAATCTTTTCTATCAATACAATACCCAATTACTCCTGTTCTATATTATTACCCAAAATCCACAAATCTCTAGTAAATCCACCTGGCAGACCAATAGTCTCAGGAAGAGGGTCTCTGTTTAGTAATGTGTTCTTTTTTTTAGATAAAGTCTTGTCTCAGTTTATACAGAGCTCTAAATCTGATTTTAGGGACACTACTGATTTTCTACAAATATGAAATGAAGTAGAAGAGTTCTGTCAGTCTTGTCCGGAGTGTCAGGTCCATGCCCCTAGACCCCATTTCCGGAGTCCGTTGGTTCCTCTGCCCATTATAGAGGTGCCATTTGAGCGGATTGGCATGGATCTGGTCGGTCCCCTCCCTAAGTCGGCCCGAGGACATCAGCATATCCTAGTGGTTTTGGATTATGCCACCCGTTACCCCGAGGCCATACCCCTCAGGAACACCTCCTCCAAAGGGATAGCTAAGGAGCTCTTCTATTTCTTCACCCATACAGGGATCCCAAAGGAGATCCTGACAGATCAGGGCTCTTCCTTTATGTCGAAGGTGACCAAAGAGCTGTGTCGCATGCTAAAAATTACCCACCTGCGCACCTCCGTGTACCATCCCCAGACCGATGGTCTGGTAGAACGTTTCAATAAGACCTTAAAAAGGATGTTAAGAAAGGTGGTGGACAAGGATGGGAGGGATTGGGATCGCCTGTTGCCCTATCTGATGTTTTCTATCCAGGAAGTCCCACAGGCATCCATGGGGTTCTCTCCATTCGAGCTGCTATATGGGAGACATCCCTAAGGGCTTCTGGACATAGCCAGAGAGACCTGGGAACAAGAGGAAACCCCTTACAGGAGTGTCATCGAGCATATAGCCGACATGCAGGACAGGATCGCGGCAGTTATGCCCATTGTAAGGGAGAACATGCAGCAGGCCCAGGAAGCCCAGGCCCGGGTTTACAACAGGACCGCAAGGGTCAGATCCTTTCAGCCAGGGTACAGGGTGCTTGTACTTGTCCCAACTGTAGAAAGTACATTTCTAGCCAAGTTGCAAGGCCCCTATGAGATCTGCGAACAAGTGAGTGAGGTGAACTACAAGGTTTTCCAGCCAGGGAAAAGAAAGCCATACCAGATCTATCATGTTAACCTCATCAAACCCTGGAAGGACCGAGAAAGTCTGGTGGCTGCAAAGGAGGTCAGGGAGGTCACAAACAAGGGGTTACCCCCTGTCCATATCGCGGAATCCTCGTCAGAGGTCCAGAGGCAGGAGGTCAGGGAATTCCTGCAGAGGAACCGAGGGGTCTTCTCTGAACTTCCCGGCTGGATAGACGTCATTAAACATGACATTGTCACCGAGCCCGGTCAAAAGGTACGGTTAAGACCATACAGGATACCGGAAGCCCAGAGACAAACCATATCAGAAGAGGTGAGGAAAATGTTAGCCTTAGGGGTCATAGAGAAGTCCCAAAGTGGGTGGTCGAGCCCAGTTGTGATCATTCCTAAGCCGGATGGTAGCTTGCGGTTCTGTAATGATTTCCGCAAGTTAAATGAAATCTCCAAATTCTATGCCTACCCCATGCCACGGGTTGACGAGCTGATCGAGAGGTTGGGGCCTGCGAGGTATATGACCACCCCAGACCTCACCAAAGCTTATTAGCAGGTTCCCCTCACAGATGAGGCCAGGGAGAAAACAGCATTCTCTACCCCAGAGGGATATTTCCAGTATGTGGTCCTTCCCTTTGGTTTACATGGGGCCCCTGCGACCTTTCAGAGGCTAATGGACATCATCCTGCAGCCGTATAAAAAGTACGCAGCCACATACCTGGATGATGTGGTGATCTATAGTGCCGATGGGCACATATCCTCCCACCCTCTGCTCAGACCCGTGGGGCGGAGCACCTTGTGTCCCGAAACTGTGCACTCTAGACAACGCATCTGCATTTGCTTGCTGGGTCCCAGCAAGCAAATGCAGATGTGTTGTCTAGAGTGCACAGTTTCGGGACACAAGGTGCTCCGCCCCACGGGTCTGAGCAGAGGGTGGGGGGATATGTAAGGTGGCAACAGCAGGAAGGGTATATAACGGTGTATATATCCCGGCCAGGGTCCTTGCATGCGCCTTCAAATGTCCAGACACATGTCCCCAAGGTAGGGAGCCTTGGGGGAATGAAAGGCCAATATTAGATAGGTGTCGACAGTATAGACTGTTGACACATGTTTAACGTTTAATATGTTGGCATGGCTTACAGCCATTCCTGGGTCCGTCTTTCATTGGGAGTAAGCATAGAGCAGGGTGAGTGCTTACTCCCCATGTTCCACTCCAGGATTTCCCTGGAATATATAAGTCAGCAGGGAAGCTGACTAGGGTGGTTACAACCCCTGACTACCTTCAAGTCTTGGGTGGAGACATGCTGGAACACCAGCAGGAAAACTTACAAGCTGTCAGTAGGTTGGGCTTTGTTATTTAGAGCCCAGACGGGCAGGCGTTTGTTTTGTTTATAGTTGTGCATGCCTTGCACTTGTTTTTTGTTCTGTTTGCTGCTTAATAAAAATACAGAGGCCCTGTATTTTTTGCACCTGAAGATCTGTCTCTGTCTGAAAATACACGTATGCCAAGATCCCAGAGCTGCTAGAGCTCACAATATATATTATACATTTATATATATATATATATATATATATATATATATATATATATACACACACACACACATATAAATATATATATATATCTCCTTCTAAAATTGATTGTTGCTTATATTCTATTGGTGTTTGTAATTTGACTCCAACTATAACCACTGTTAGGACGCATTAATTTTTTCCATTTTTTTTACACTACTGAAATAAAGAAAATTCTACATATTGGGTATGAAATTGTTATGACAATTCTTAACAAGTGGTTTCCTGTCACTTGGTGCTTGCAAGCAATGTAAAAACACACCGCTATTTGCTAGATGCTTTTTTTATGTCTGAAAGACGGATCCAAACACGCATCTAATAACTTATGTTCACACGGACTGAACACGCTGTGTGAACATACTCATAAGGTTCATTGGTTTCAAGGAAATAAGGCTGTATGTAAATGCAAAATTAAACAACTTTCTAAAATAGACAGTGTATCTAGTTTAAGCAATACTCCGATATTTAGTATCTAAACTTTGGTTGATACATTGGTTTGCATTATTGTTGGTTTAACACAATGACATTATTAGGGCCCGTCCCTACGGCACACTGCAAATACCGGTTGGAAATTCCGACCGGTATTTGCACTGTTTTGCGCCCATGTACACGGCTGCCGGGGGAAGGCTTTTCTCTGCTGTTTGCAGAGAAAAGCCCTCCCTCCTCCCATTGATATGTTCATATTGCGCCCGAAAACCGGGCGGAAGAATGAACATGCTCAATATTTTTCGGACCGCTGCGCGGGTTTTCCATAGACATCCATTTTAGAGTTTGTCAGGGCTTACAAAACCGAAAACAGTCTGTAAAACAAGCTGAAAACCCGTGTCGTGGGGACAAGGCCTTACTTTTTGGGACCGTCTGGTGTTTGAACTGGAGTAAAATGCTCTGTGAGCTAAACAGTCTGGACACCTTAGTAATAAACAGTAGACAACGATCTACAGAGATTTCTGCAAATGCTGCTAATGTATTTAGCTAAAATAGCATTGCCTAGACTTTATATAATTCTATCACTTCTTAACTAAAAGAAGAGATAACTTTGTACATAGTACGCTGCATCTGAATGTAAATGACTTATTCACAGACTGCAAATATCTTGAAAATGATAAGGCACTGTAACAAAATAAATCAGTGAGACGAGTTTCACATCTACCCTATTTTTTCATTAAAATAGAAGACACAAGTGAAACCTGGCGGACATCGCTGTAGTCTAGCCGGATATGATATATGCCTGTATAGTGTGCCTTTTGCTTGCTATTGCATGCAGGATTTACAGTCCAGCTAAAAAAACGAACGAGTGAAAACATTTCTTTCCATCTTACCTCCATTGTGGTTAATACTGTTGGATTCAATAAGTGCTACATTTATTGGCCTCCGTGATGAGAAGCGATCATCTTCACTATCTAAATCATTGTCCCAACTGGCTGCTTCTCCTTCATCATTAAAATTTTCATTTCCGGCCTGGTTTGAAAGATAATCACTCGCATCATCTTTGCGACAGAAAACAGCTACTCCATAGATGCCATTGTGACCAATCTGATTGCTAGTGATGTGCGGAAGGCTTGATGACATGATCCATACTCCACAACCTTTATTACCTAGAAAGAGTTGTAGACAAGCATATAAACACTCCTATGAATCACCAGCACCTGAGGTGATTAATTGCCCAATTGGCATGGATAGAGAGGTCATAAATGAAGAAAAACCTCATGAACATTTGTACTTAAATGGGGCACAGAAACTTTTTTTCCTAATCTCTTCAAGGCAATCCCTTGAAGCTGGGTTCAAACAGTGTGCTACAGTTTGCAGTAGTGAATTTTTTAACTCTTAACAACAAATATATTTTTCACCATCAAGGGCCGACTAATCCTCAGTTAAGATCTAACCATTATCGGAATGTTATGAGTACTGCTCAATGTATACAACAGATTACGGCAGTAACAGAAGGGCGGAGATGAAGATTACTCTGACCTGGTCAGTTTAACCCAAAAGATGCCATAGTCAACAGTAACCTCAAAATCAAAGGTATTTGACAAGGGTACCTAACAAAGGCTCCATGTCTGTCACTTGCATCTGCTTAACAGGTTGCCTGTCAGTATAAGGCTAGGGACAGGTCTTGTTTCTGTCATCCGCTTAACATAAATGGCAGGCCATCTAGGTTAAACACATACCTCTGACAAATGCCAAGAAGCAGCATCCATCACCCACAGGGTCCTATTATAAAATAACTTATACATTTTTCTCTGAGTGCTGTTGTATAGAACTTTGTAAATTTCTGTGCTACTTAATACAGGCCAAACAAAGGCCAAAAGAACACACTTCTGGCTTCCACCAGGTCATTTAATCCTATGGATATGTTTAGAGTATACCTCGGGAGCTTCCCTGGCGTACACGCTAAATGATCATCATAAATGTAATGTGTTCCTAACCTAATACTGACAGCCAACATTGCTTTGAAGTAATGTATTTTCCACAGCATTACATAAGCGAACAGTGGAACAAACACAAAAAAGAAGTTATGTTTATTAAAGGGGTTGTCTCACTACATCGATTCATCTTACCTCAGCCCCGTTTTCTCAGTTTAATTTTTGAATTCACTTGTTTTTGCAAGATCTTCAACATAAAAAGCAATCCTTGTAGCGAGACAACCCCTTTAAAGTTTAAAAAAAATAAATTAATTTCTCTTTCACCATAAAAGAGAAATTTGCTAAATTTATAAAAATTAGACAATACATTATATCTACCCTAAAATGTAAAAGGTAGCAACAAAAAGGCTTTTATGCAGTTGAATACACAGAAAAAAATGCAGTAACACAACAATAATTGATGTTTTTACCCATAGACAAATTTTTATTCTACAAAAAGCAAAACACAAAAAATTACATTCTTGGTATCACTACATTCGTTATGGTTATGGCTCTAAACTAAATAATGAAAAAAACTCACAAAAAATGGTGGAATAACTGTTCTCTTGCATTCCTATCCAAAAAGCGAATAAAGGCTAACAATAAGTGTTGTCCACCAGATAAAAAAAAAAAGTTTGCTTGTCAGAAAGACATAAAATAAGAAAAAAAAAAACTAAATAAAATCGTCCTGTCCCAGCCCCTCTCTGCTTCTGGTGTTTCCCACCAATGAGGTACCATGAGGCTGCAAAAGTTTTCCTACGTTTACACAATAAGAAAATGAAAACTGTTTTCGTGTTTCCACATTGTTTGTTGCTAGAACCATTATATTTATTAATTTTATGTTAATGTCCTTTTTATGGGTGACATTTTGTTACGTGCGACTTTAACTCACTTTTTATTGTTTTTCTAGAAAGCTAATAAACCAAATACCATCAATTTTGGCATTCTTTCCCCAGAAACCCACAGCAGACTGTAGTAGCAGCAAAATTAACCCCTTACCGCCGGAGCCAGTTTTGGCCTTCCTGACAGAGTCCCAGTTTTAAAATCTGACATCCAAGTGATTCAGAGACTGTTTTCTCGTGACACATTGTGCTTTAAGTTAGTAAGAAATTTTGGTCCAAAAAATCCTTGTTTATTTATGAAAAATATCAAAATATCATGAAAATTTGGAAAAATTTTCAAAGTTCAAAAATGTCTGCGTGTAAGGCAGATAGTTATTCCACTCAAAATAGTTTATAACTAGCATCTACCACATGTATGCTGTAGGTTGGCATCATTTTTTAAATGTTTATTTTTTTTTTTTTACCACATACGGGGCTTAGAAAATTAGTAGTAATTTTTCACATTTTCAAGAAAATTTGCAACATAGATTTTTTTAGGGACCAGACCAGTTCTGACGTGGCTTTGAGGGGTCTGTATATTACATACCCCCATAAATGACGCCATCTAAGAAAATAGACCCCTTAAAGTATTAAAAAAAGCATTTGGGAAGTTTGATACCAATTTAGAAATTTCACAGAAATTAAAGCAAAGTGGAGGTGAAATGTCAAAATTTAATTTTTTTTGCAGATTTTCAATTTTTATTCATTATTCACTGGAACACGGTAGATGTGGCCAGGTAAATGCAATATAACATCAATTCCCTAGATTCTGCCATTTTCAGAGATATCCCATATAGGGCCCTAGTGCGCTATTTGGCTCAACCACAAGCCCCAGAATAGGAGGAGCACCTACTGGACTCTGGGGTCTCATTTTCATTATGATTTTATTTAGGCGCCATTTCAGGTTTGCAGACTCCGTAAGGTGCTAAAACTTAATAAACTCCCCTAAAAGACCACATATTGGAAACTACACCCCTTAATGAATATATCCAGGGGTGTAGTGAGTATATCGAACCCACAGGTTTTTCACAAATTTTTTAGCGTTAGGCTCTGAAAATAAAAAAACAATTTTTCCAACAATCTGCAATTTTAGCTGAACATGTTTAATTCTTACATGGAATCCTGGAAAAAGGGCATCCCAAATTGTGTTACACAATTTCTTCCAAGTTCGGCAATACCCTACATGTGGGTGTAAACTGCTGTTTGGGCGCATGGCAAGGCGTATAAGGGAGGGAACGCTATTTGGCTTTTGGTGGGGCCATGTCACATTTGCAAAGCCCCCAAAGTACCAGAACAGGTGAAACCTTCCAGAAGTCGCCCCATTTTAGATTCAACACCACTCATGGATATCATCTAGGGGTGTATTGTGCATTTTGGGTGCACAGGTATTCAATAGGTTTTTTAGCATTTGGTCATGAAAATGGAGGGAAAAAAATTCAGTTCCGCCATGGTTTTTTGTGCTTCCTTTTAACAGTGTTTGCCGTACGGGATAAAAAACATGATAACTTTACCATGTGGTCCGGTAACCATTGCAATGATCTACAATTTATATAGTTTTTTTATGTTTTATTACTTTTACACAATAGAAATGAGTTTATAAAAAATTGCATTTTTATGTTGTCATAGTCTGACAGCCATAACTTTTTTATTTTTCTGTATACAGAGAGGATTATGGGCTTGTTTTTGTGGGATGAGTTGAATTTTTATTGGTACCATTATGGGGTGCATATGATGCTTTGATCACTTTTTATTAAGGTTTTTGTGAGGCATTTTCAACAAAATACAACAATCCTGGTAGTGTTTTTTTTATTTTTACAGCGGTCACCGTGCGGTATAAATGACAAGCTAGCTTTACTCAGCAGGTCGATACGATTACAGCGATACCCAAATTGTATATTTTTTAATGTTTTACTGCTTTCACACAATAAAAACACTTTAATTCAAAAAGGAAAACACGTTTTTGCATCACCATAGTCTGAGAGCCATAACTTTTTTATTTTTCGGATTATGGAGGTGTATAGCAGCTTGTCTTTGCGGGATGAGATGACGTTTTTATTGGTATAGTTTTTGGGAGGACAGGGCTTTTTGATCGCTTTTAAATCAGTTTTTTGGAAGGCAGGGTGACAAAAATGCTGCAATCCTAGTAGTGTTTTTTTACTTTTAACAGCGCTCACCGTGCAGTATCCATGACAAGTTAGTTTTACACCTTGTATCGAGACGATTATGGCGATACCCAGTTTATATAGTTTATGTGGATTCACTTTTTTTTTTTTAAAGTGTTTTGATGGTGTAAAACAATATTTATGTATCGCTATCTTCTAATAGCCATAACTTTTTTATTTTTCCATGTTCGGCAATACCCTACATGTGGGTGTAAACTGCTGTTTGGGCGCATGGCAGGGTGTACAAGGGAGGGAGCGCTATTTGGCTTTTGGAACGCAGATTTTGGTGGGGCCATGTCGCATTTGCAAAGCCCCCACAGTACCAGAACAGGTGAAACCTTCCAGAAGTTGCCTCATTTTAGATTCAACACCCCTCATGGATCTCATCTAGGGGTGTATTGGGCATGTTGGGTGCACAGATGTTCCATAGTTTTTTTAGCATTGGGCCATGAAAATGGGGGGTGGGGAGGGGGAACGCAGTTCCGCCATTGTTTTTTGGGCTTCATTTTTACAGTGTTCATCGTACGGGATAAATGACAGGATAACTTTACTATGTGGTTCTGAACAATTGCAATTATATAAGTTTTATATAGTTTTTTATGTTTTATTAATTTTACACACTAGAAATGCGTTCATAAAAAATAGCATTTTTATGTTGTCATGGTCTAACAGCCATAACTTTTTTTTCTGTATATGGATTATGGGATTGTTTTTTTGCGGGATGAGTTGATGTTTTTGTTGGTACCATTATGGGGGGCATATGACGCTTTGATCACTTTTTATTAAGGTTTTTGTGAGGAATTTTGAACAAAATACAGCAATCCTGGTAGTGTTTTTTATTTTTGACATCCTAGCTTAACTCAGCAGGTCAATACGATTTCAGCGATACCCATTTTGTATATTTTTTAATGTTTTACTGCTTTTACACAATAAAAACACTTTTATTCAAAAGGGAAAACACGTTTTTGCATCGCCGCAGTCTGAGAGCCATAACTATTTTTCTGTGTATGGAGCTGTATAGCAGCTTGTTTTTTGTGGGATGAGTTGACGTTTTTATTGGTATAATTTTTGGGGGGACAAGGCATTTTGATCGCTTTTAAATCCGTTTTTTGGAAGGCATGGTGAAGAAAATACTGAAATCCTAGTAGTGTTTTTTATTTATTTATTTTTTTAAATACATTTTATTTGGTACATCATACAACAGAGGTAACATACCACTCTGAACCGAAACAGTATAGTAAATAATACAGATAATATTGTACAAACATCTAGTACCATCATTTTCCAATATATACGCCACAGACTGTAATCCCTATGTTAATAAAAGAGGATACCGTATATACTCGAGTATAAGCCGACCCGAGTATAAGCCGAGGCACCTACTTTTGCCCCAAAAAACGGGAAAGCTTATTGACTCGAGTATAAGCCTAGGGTAAAAAATGCAGCGGCTACTGGTAAATTTTAAAAATAAAAATGGATACCAATAAAATTACATAGGCAGTTTAATGTCCCCCATAGGCAATTATAGGCAGATATATGGCCCTATATGCAGGTATATGTCCCAAAAGGCACGTATATGGCCCCATAGGCATGTAATAGGCAGTTATATGTCCCCCATACGCAGGTAATAGGCAGGTATATGGCCCCATACGCAGGTATAGGGCAGGCTGTAGGCAGGTATAGGGCAGGTATAGGCAGCTGTAGGCAGGTATAGGGCAGGCTGTAGGCAGCTGTAGGCAGGTATAGGGCCAGCTGTAGGCAGGTATAGGGCCGGCTGTAGGCAGGTATAGGGCCGGCTGTAGGCAGGTATAGGCAGCAGTAGGCAGGTATAGGGCAGGGATAGGCAGCTGTAGGCAGGTATAGGGCCGGTATAGGCAGCTGTAGGCAGGTATAGGGCTGGCTGTAGGCAGGTATAGGCAGCTGTAGCCAGGTATAGGGCCGGCTGTAGGCAGGTATAGGCGGCTGTAGGCAGGTATAGGGCAGGTATAGGGCCGGTAAAGGCAGCTGTAGGCAGGTATAGGGCCGGTATAGGCAGCTGTAGGCAGGTATAGGCAGGTATAGGCAGCTGTAGGCAGGTATAGGCAGTTTAAAAAAATTAAAAAAAATCACTTACCTGACTCCCCGCTGCTCCGTCTCCCGCACGCTCCTCTGTCTTGTTGGCACAGGCGGGTGATGTCATCAGGCCGCGCACGCAGCGTGATGACATGCACGCTGCCTGTGCCGGGAGCTCTGGACGGCCGGAGTCTGCGGCCGCCCGGAGGCCACTGCGGAGCAGGGAGCGCTCGCTCTGTGCCCCGCAGTGGTATCCCTTCACCTATATGCGCTCCGGAGGAGTCGCATATAGGTGAAGGGATCGCGGACAGCGCCCGGACACTGTGCGCTGTACTCGGCATTCAGCTATATGCGCTCCCTGAGGAGCCGCATATAGCTGAAGCGTCCCTGTCAGCACTCGGGCCATCGCAGCGCCTGAGCGCCGACAGTGACTCGAGTATAAGCCGAGGGGAGATTTTTCAGCTCATTTTTTGTGCTGAAAAACTCGGCTTATACTCGAGTATATACGGTAACTAAAGAACGTATAACCAGCAAATTGAGTCCGATTCTATTTTAGATATACTTATTGTTTTTCAAAATGGTATAAGGTAATGTTTGATATATACTTGATCATAGGGAAAAAGATAATTCACAGATTACAGATTATCTCGTACATAAACAAAATAACCTAACTGTAACATTAACATAACCAGCCAGGATTTCGTAGAATTTATGATTTTCATGTACACTAACCAATGGTATAAGATTGAAAGGAATTTCTTCCGTTCATGTGTCTATAACATTCAAAATATGTATGCTTCCCCGTTTATTCATGAGTGCCCCTAGCAGAGGATTGCAATCTTCCCAATGTCCCCATTAGTGATTCTTTCAAGAACCAGCTAGTGTATTGGAAAACATCTACCAGCCAATTTATCTCCGGTTGTGTATAAAATTCTTCTATGAAGGGTCTCCATTTTTTAAAGAAATTTTTTGCCATTTTTTCTTTATGTCGTTCCGTATATAATTGGTTGGCTAAAGAATATAATTTGGTTTGTTCAATCACCATAGCAAGATTGGAACCCTGGGCTCCAGCCATTTGGTCAATATGCACCTTTTGGCAACCATAAGTATTATACGGGCAATTGCTTTGAGTCTATTTCCTTGATGTGATAATGATTGAGACTCATTCCCATCTCGCCCATGCAATATGAACACTATTGGTGAGCTCGTGATCGGTCGGCCACCCATTGAAGACAATAGGGTCGCTATATCTTTCCAAAATGTTTTGATCATCGGGCACGTCCATAATCCATGGTATAAATTTGTCTTAGCCTCATTGCATTTTGGGCAGGCAGTTTTTCTGTTTGGGAGGTTTGGAGTTCGCGGAATATCAAAAGCATAGACCGCTGCATGGGCAATTTTAAAATAGGACTCTCTCCATTTTTCATTAATGATATGTTTACGGATCAGGGTCCAACCCGAAACAATTTCTGCTTCTATATCTTCCACACCCAGCCATTTACCCCACTTCTTAAAGCCGCCTTCCGCGCCCCGTGGGACATATTTGTCTCTAATACAAGCATATATTTTAGTAATAGATCTTTTACTCAGGCCGGTTCCCATCAATATGTCAAAGTCATTTCTTCCCCTTTCCTTTTTTACATCCTGTAGTCTAGATGTGCAAAAGGATTTGACTTGCAGATATTGCAGTATCTGAGAGTTTGGAATATTAAATTCTGTTTTTATTTCTTCAAATGTCTTCCATCTGTTTTCTGTGGAATGGATTAGCCTAACTACAGAGTCTATTCCTCCTTCCCTCCATGACCCAAACCACTTGCTATTTCTTCCTGCTGGAAATTCTCCATGATCCCATATGGGTAGGTATTTGGAAATTCTGTATGCTAAACCAAATCTTTTTCTTAATTCCTTCCAAGTGGCTATTGTGTCTCTCAATAAAACTGATTGCTTTACGCTAGCTGGGGTTTTTTGCTAGTTCTAAATGAAGAACACTAGCCAGATTTTCACCTGCCAGACTTTCTTCTAAGGACCAATCTGAGTAAAAATTTGACCGATGTATCCAATCTAAAATATGTCTGGTTAGACTGGCTATGTTATAACTCCTTAGATTTGGTAAATTGAGACCTACTTCCAATTTTCTGGATTGCAACTTTGTGAGGGCAATTCTCGGCCTTTTTCCATTCCAGATAAACTTTGATACCATGTTGTTTTACGTTTTAATATCTACATGCCGGAGCAGGATGGGAATGGTCTGCATTGGATATAATAAACGTGCGAATGAGATCATTTTGACGACATTTACTCATCCAAATAGGGACAGAGGTACATCTTGACAAATCTGCAGTTCCTTCTGAATTTTTTCAAGGAGCAGGTTATAATTTAGCTTATAAATTGAAGGTGGCAAATGCCCTATTTTGATTCCCAAATATTTTATATATTTTCCTGCAACCCTGATCCCCATTTCTCTAATCGCCCTTGTTTCTCTTGCCGATTTTTCTCCTATCCACAATAGTTCACATTTTTCGCGATTTATACGGAATCCAGAGAACGCTCCAAATTTGTGAAGCATTTCTAAGACTGAAGGCAATTTTCATCCCGGGTCACCCATAAACAGAAGTACATCATCAGCAAACGCTGTTAATTTTAGTTCCCTTTTCCCTATCATAATGCCCTTATAGGTCTGGGATTGTTCTAGCACTCACAGCAGAGTCTCAAGCGTGAGATTAAAAAGTAGGAGAGATAATGGGCATCCCTGTCTTGTCCCCTTGTGTAGGCTAAATGCATCTGACTTAAATCCTGGAGTATATACTACCGCTCTGGGATTCTCATATAAAACAGAAATAAAATTGCGTATTTCCCCTTTTATCCCAAATCTGTCCAGTACCAAGTTCAGCCAAGGCCAACGAACACTGTTAAAAGCCTTCTCTGTGTCTAATGACACTAGTGCATTGGCTGACTGTGGTCCTTTATCCCGTGCACACACATCCAGGGCTCCTATGACCTTCCTGATATTAGTTACTGCTGCCCTACCCTTTACAAACCCTACCTGAGTCGGTTCTACTAGGTCAGGAAGAACATTTGCAAATCTATTGGCCATGAGTTTAGCAATGAGCTTGATGTCCTGATTTATGAGGGAAATGGGCCTGTAAGATCCTACTTTGGTCTGATCTCTACCTGGTTTTGGTAGCACTTTTATAAATGCTAAGTTGGTTTGAGCTGGGATACCGTCACCCGCTAACAGCGTTGTAAAGTACTGGGCTAGAACTGGTGATATTTGGGTCTGCAATATTTTATAAAATTCTGATGAATAGCCGCCAGGGCCAGGGGCCTTTCCAGCTCCTAACATTTTTCTTGTTCTTTGGATCTCTTCTGAGATTATCGGAGCATTAAGCAATTCCCTTAGCTCTTCTGAAAGTTCGGGTAAGTGACATTGGTTTAAAAAGGATTCTCCCTCCCCCAACGAGTCTCCATTGGTATCTTGATACAATTTTCGATAATATTCCCTAAAAAGAGTGTTTATTTTCTTTGGATCTGTGGTGAGCTTCCCGTCTCCCCCTATCAGGGATGCAATCCCTCCGTGTCAATCCCTAGCTTTTGCCAATCTTGCTAATTAATTACCAGATTCACTACCGAACCTGAACAGTTCGGCTTCAAATTTTGTCCTATAAAGTTTCTCTCTACTTTCCAACCAAATTTCAAAAATCCGTTTTGCTTCCTGCCAACGCTGTTTGTTCGCCTGTGAGGCGTCCTTTAAAAAAGCAGAGTATGCATCCCTCAGACCCTTGCTAAATTCCATATACAGGCAGTCCCCGACTTACGTCATTCCGAGTTACGTCTGTCCCCTAGTTACGAATGAGGACTTATGGGGCGTGTCTCACTGAGCTGACGTCACAAACAGATACTCCCCATGACACGCATGTAATGAGCCTGACTGCTGCCTAGCACACTGTAGTGTAAAGCTGCCAAAAGCTAGCTGTCCACAAAATCCTATAGCCTACAACGAATGGGTAACATCCCTTACGTTACCCGACACCCTTCTGCACAGTGAAGAAGAGAGGGTGTTTACTGGAGGTGCCTGCATTACTCTGGTGAACCATGGCCATTTTACATACCTCGTTGTCGCTGACACACGCCTGCTAAAGTATAAATCTTCAGGTATCGGGTAGGTTCCGCTACAAACAGTGAGCCGCCCACCTCAGTAAATGTTCAGTAATCAGCGCTGCCGATGTCCAGAGTTCTGTGAAGCTCGTTCAAGCGGGGAAATAAGGAGTAGCTAAGCCGTACTCTACTCTGAGCGCGACTCACCTACTCCTTATTTCCCTGCCTGAACGAGCTTCACAGGACTCTGGACATCGGCAGCGCTGATTACTGAACAGTTAGGCCATGTTCACATGTTTACGCCCCGCAATTAGGCCGTGTAGACGGGGGTGGGGGGCCGGCATCTCGCCGGCCCATAGACCATCATTACTAGCGGCGCGTATACACCGCTAGTAAATGACATGTCACTTCTCTCCCCACTCGGTGGATTCTCCGAGCGGGGAGAGGAGACGTAATCCATAGTTCTCTATGAGAACTGTGGATTACCGTAATGCCTGGGCCGTATTTCAGCCCGTAATTCGCACAGTATGCCACGAATTACGGGCTGAAATACGTGCCCAAATAAGCCGCGTGAACATGGCCTTAGAGTAAGTGCTGTACAACAGCTGTAGTGTCTGGGTAGAGGATGATGGGAAGGAGACATAGGGCCAGCTGCTGCTGCTTTAATACTTGTAGCTGTGGCTGTCCAGGGACACTTCCTACTTGTTGTGCAGGTGCTGGTGGGCAGAGTGACGATACAGCGGTGGAAAGGGTGATCTAGAGCTCCTTGTCCTCTCTGAGCGGCTCCATATGCAGTACTGTACAACACGTACTCAGAATACTGTACAGAGCTGCTGTGCTTTCTGCACACTTCAGCTCCGTTATCCACATCCTTTAGAATTTTTTTCACTAGTGTTGTGTACAATACGCATTTAATCATACAGTATTCCAGAACAGAGCAGCCTCAGCCAGCGTACAGTACAGTAGTCCAGAGCAGCCTTGCAGCGTGTACAGTAGTCCAGAGCAGCCTCTCAGCCACAGCGTACAGTACTCCAGAGTAGCCTCTCAGCCACAGCGTACATTACTCCAGAACAGCCTCTCAGCCACAGGGTTCAGTACTCCCGGACAGCCTCTCAGCTACAGTGTACAGTACAGTACTCCAGAGCAGCCTCTCAGCCACAGGGTACAGTACTCCAGAACAGCCTCCCAGCCACAGGGTACAGTACTCCAGAGCAGCCTCAGCCAGTCTACAGTACAGTACTCCAGAGCAGCCTCGCATCGTGTTCAGTAGTCCAGAGCAGCCTCTCAGCCACAGCGTACAGTGCTCCAGAGCAGCCTCAGCCAGTCTACAGTACAGTACTCCAGAGCAGTCTCTCAGCCACAGCGTACAGTACTCCAGAGCAGCCTCAGCGTACAGTACTCCAGAGCAGCCTCAGCCAGTCTACAGTACAGTACTCCAGAGCAGCCTCTTAGCCACAGCGTGCAGTACAGTAGTCCAGAGCAGCCTCACAGCCACAATGTACAGTACTCCAGAACAGAGCTCAGTTACTGTCGTAACCCTGCAACAATGTCTTTGAAGCGTGAATCTGATTTAAGTGCTGGTGATACAGCAAAAAAAAAGAAAAACTATCAACATGGAAACTAAAGTAGAAATAATAAAGAGATCAGAGAGAGATGAAACACCATCATTCATTGGCAGAGCATTTGGCTACACTCGGTGGACAGTCTCAACAATTCTTAAAGATAAAAATAGAATAATGGAGCACGTTAAAGGTCATAACCCAAAGAATGCTGCAATTATTACCAAACAACGAAGTGATTTAATTATCGAGATGGAAAGGTTGTTAATAATTTGGATAGAGGACCAAAATCAGCGTAACATTCCTATTTGTCTTTGTATAGTACAGGAAAAGGCTAGAAGCCTTTTCAACGATTTTAAAGCTGCTCATACAGCAAGTAAAGGCAATTGCAATGAGGATTTTTTTGCAAGTAGGGGATGGTTTAATCACTTTAAAGAGAGCACATTTGCATAATAAAGTTCAAGGTGAAGCAGCGAGTGCTGATATAAGTGCCGCAAGTGATTTTCCCGACATACTGGAAAATATTATTGACGCTGAAGGCTATTTACCAGACCAAATTTTTAACGCCGGTGAAACTGGATTGTTTTGGAAAAAAATGCCTGAGAGGACCTGCATTTCCAAAGAGGAAAAAAGTGCCCCAGGACATAAGGCATCGAGGGAAAGGTTGACTTTATTACTTGGTGGTAATGCATCTGGAGATTTAAAGCTCAAGCCTTTGCTAGTACATCATTCTCTAAATCCAAGGGCGCTACGTAACGTTACTAAGGCCTCTCTGTCTGTTATTTGGAGGGCGAATTCAAAGGCATGGGTTACAGCTGCGATTTTTGAGGACTGGTTTGTGAACCATTTTGTCCCTGCTGTTAAACATTATTGTTTGCGCAGAAACATTCCATTTAAAATTCTCCTCCTCCTTGACAATGCCCCTGGGCATCCAAACACTTTAGGTGACTTGAATCCCAGTGTAAAGGTGGTATTTTTACCTCCCAACACTACATCACTACTTCAGCCAATGGATCAAGGAGTCATAGCCTCCTTCAAGGCCTATTATTTACGGAGAACATTCTCACAAGCTGTCAGGGCTACCCAAAACAATGAGATGACCTTGAGGGAGTTCTGGAAAAGTTATGATGTTTATGATGCCATCAAAAATATTGCTGATGCTTGGGATGAAGTTAAAGAGTCAAATATGCGAGGCGCTTGGAACAAATTGTGCCCCCAGCTCACACAGGAATTTCTGGGGTTTACCGACGAAGAAATTTCAGAAACCAGGCAAGCTGTGGTTGCTATTGGTAATGAGCTGGAGTTGGACATCAGTGAAAATGATGTCATACAGTTACTCGACTGTCATGGCCAAGAACTAACCAATGAAGACCTTATGGAACTAGACCAGCAGATAACAGCATTTAGGGAAGAAAACGAGGACCTGGACACTCCAAAATTGAAAAAGTTTTCTACAAAACAATTAACTGATGCTTTTCATCTCATTGAAGCAGGGATGACGAATGTGAGGAGCAAGATCCTGATACAGAGAGGTTCACCAAAGTTTACCGTACAGTTGCTGAAGGCCTGAGATGTTACAGGACAATTTATGATGAGAAAGAGAGGCTCTGTGCAAACCTCCCTTGATGCCTACTTCAAGAAACTACCTCCATCAGACTCTGACTCTCTAATAGCAGTCCCATCCTCTCCAACAACTCCATCATGCTCTTATTTAGGGTAGTAGTGCATACTGTACTGTGTATTAAGAAAAAAAGGAAGATATCCAGAATTCCCTTAAAAGTGATGAAGATTTGTCTTGGAAAAATGCAAGTAAAATCCAAAGATCCAGAACAGGACAGAGCAATTTGCTTATGCGTTTCAGGCTTTGACACAGCAGCCCTTACTCCTAGCATAAAGGATGTTCAAAAGCTGTGCATATGAAGGCGGTGCCCATACTGGGGCCACCTTGAACAAACTGATACTGTTTACAAAGATGAAAAGGTTTTATAACACCCGTTTGTCTTTTTATCTCACATGTTTGTTCATGTCAGGCCCCAGTATGGGCACCGCCTTCATATGCACAGCTTTTGAACATCCTTTATGCTAGGAGTAATGGCTGCTGTGTCAAAGCCTGAAACGCATAAGCAAATTGCTCTGTCCTGTTCTGGATCTTTGGATTTTACTTGGATTTTTCCAAAACAAATCTTCATCGCTTCTAGAGAATGCTGGATATCTTCCTTTTTTTTTCCTGATTTCTAAAGTAGATGTCCCACACTGAATCCCTGCATCCCTACAGCAGAATGAGTGGAAAGGTAGTTTGTATTGTTGTGTACTGTACTGTGTTTGAAAATGTTTAAGCATTTACAGTTCTGTATGTTAGCACAAACAAAGGTTCCAGTTTCAGACCTACATGGAATTTTTTTTTTGGGGGGGTTGGGAGAGGGGGTTAGAATGATCCAGGGTTAAAGCCACTGAGATTTTCTGCTGTCTGTATCCTAAAGCCTTATCACCCAACTTATTTTTCTACGACAACCCACATTATTTCAAATCCAGATGTTACACAGATAGAAAGTGAGGCTTTAGAACACTGCACACCTTGTCATGAATTTAAAAAATGTACTGTACAGTTTTTTGTTTACAGCAAACATATGGAGTAACAGGTATACTAACTCTCTGTGGTGCAACAATCAAGACAGATACCTAAAATGGCAGTGTTGTAAGTCCAAAAATACATGTGACAGTTTAGCTGTGGTTACCATTCTTCCAGTTACAGCCAGGTAACAGACATTATACAAGTCACTGGTTAGACCACATATGGAATATTGTGTACAGTTTTGGTCACCAGTGCACAGGAAAGACATTGTAGAGCTTAAACAGGTACAAAGGCGGGCAACAAAAATAATAAAAGGACTGGGTGGACTGCAATACCCAGAAAGATTAGCAGAAAGGTTAGCAAGATTAGAGTTATTTAATTTAGAGAAAAGTCGGCTTCGGGGGGACATAATAAATATTTTTAAATACATCAAAGGTCAATATAGAGATCTCTCCCAAGATTTATTTATACACAAGGCTGTATCTAGAACAAGGGGGCATCCTTTACGTCTTGAGGAACGAAAGTTTCTACATAAACATAGAAAGGGATTCTTTACTGTTAGAGCACTGAGAGCACTGTGGAATTCTCTGCCAGAGGAACTTGTCATGGTGAATTCAATAACCGAGTTCAAAAAGGGTTTGGATGCATTTCTGGAGCGTAATAATATAACAAGTTATAGTGTCTAGGATTCTGGAGAGGGGTCATTGATCCTGGAGTCGGGATTGGAGTCGGGAAGGAATTTTCCCCTGGAATGGGGACGGTTGGCTTCTGCCTCATTGGGGTTTTTTGCCTTCCTCTGGATCGACACCTTGGTGCAACGGGCTGAACTGGATGGACGTTTTGTCTTTTTTCGGCCTTGCAAACTATGAAACTATGAAAACAACTGTAAAAGGAGTATTATCTCTTCCCTACACTATCCAAAACAAAAAAAAAATGTTTTGCTGTAGTTACACTTAATAAATATAGCTGTTCCGACTTACATACAAATTCAACTTAAGAATGAACCTACAGTCCCTATCTCGTATGTAACCCGGGAACTGCCTGTATTTCTTTTTAACTATTGTTTTATAATGGGAAAGGTAGCTGATAATTCATCCTCTAATCACTACTTTGGCAGTTTCCCATAGGAGCCGAAACTTGTCGCTATGTTCTGCATTATCTGCATGAAATTCCAGCCACCAACCTTGGATCTTTTCCTTAAATGAGTCATCTCCGGCTAAGGCTACAGGAAAGCACCAAATAATGTCTTGGCCCCTAGGGAATGTTTCAGCTATATCTATTGTTATGGGTGCATGGTCCGATATGAGAATATCACGGATATCTACATCGATAACTTTGTCAATTAAATTATTGGTAACTAAGAAGTTATCAATCCGCGACCAAGAGAGGTGAGCATTTGAAAAAAATGTAAATTCCCTGCTGTCCGGGTGTGTAATTCTCCAAATATCATTGAGCCCAGCATTATCTGAAAACTGTTTGAGGCTCCCATCATGACCTGCATAAGATGTTCTAGAATGGTGTTTGCGGTCTTCTTCATGGTTCATGACTGCGTTCATATCCCCGCCTAATATTATTGATTGTGATTGCTCAGTGAGCACACGTGTACCCAGATTCCTAAAGAACTCAGTTCCCTCTCTGTTAGGGCCATAGACATTATAAATGCACACCTCTCCAACAGGGCATTTCAACAACACCTTGACCCATCTGCCTTCCTTGTCAGATTCTGTTGCTAATATGCTATATGTTAGGGCTTTTTTAATCCCTTCCCAACATTGGACGTATGCATACGTCCTAGCGGGAAGTGACTTCCCGCAAATGGACGTATGCATACGTCCTGGCGATCGTGCGGGCAAGCCGCGCACGATCGCGACATGGAACCAGCGGTAAATTACCGCTGGCTTCATGCTGCATCACCCCCGGCCGGAGTGAGCTCCGGCCGCGGGTGAAAAATGCTTCATGGTCGCGATAATGAAACCGCAGGCAGGCAGGAGTGAGCTCCTGCTGCCTGCCATCGGCGCAGCATGCGGCAGAGATGCCGCTCGCTGGTCTCTTACCCGACTCCCCGGATGCTTTCTGAAAGTATCCGGGTAGTCTGGTGACGTCCCCATGCCCGCAATGCATTGTGGGCATGGTGATCGGCGATTACCATGGCGACCTGTATACAGCAGCAATGCTGTGTACAGGTCTACCATGGTAACAGCAATCTGATTATTGCGGTTACAGATCCCCACTGGGGAAAAGTGAAAAAATGGTGAAAAGTAAAAAAAAAAGTAAAAAAAATAAAACACAAACAATAAAATAAAAAACACGTACACCGACCCTTTTCCCTTTTACAAATACCAATCGCCCCAAAAAAGATCAAAAATAAATAAAGTACACATATTTGGTATCGCCGCGTGCGTAACGAAATACCCTATAAATTTTTCACATTAATAAACCCATATGGTGAACGCCGTAAAAAAGAAAAACAAAAAAAACAGTCACAGAATTGTGATTTTTGTTCATCCTGCAGCACAGAAAATGGAATAAAAAGCTATCAAAAACTCATATAAACGCCAATGTTGTACCAATTAAAACGTCAGTTCATCCCACAAAAAAAATATCCTTACACGTCTCTGTATACGGAAAAATAAAAAAAGTTATGGCTCTCAGAAGACAGTGATGCATAAATATCAAAATAAAAAAGACTATATAAATTGGGTATCGCCGTAATCGTATCGACCCAGAGAGTAAAGCTAACTGGTCATGGATACTGCATGGTGAGCGCTGTTAAAAATAAAAAACACTACTAGGATTGCAGCATTTTCTTCACCGTGCCTTCCAAAAAACGGATTTAAAACTGATCAAATAGTCTTGTCCCCCCAAAAATGATACCAATAAAAAGTCAACTCATCCCGCAATAAACAAGCCCCTACACATCTCCGTACACAGAAAAATAAAGTTATGGCTCTCAGACTACGGCGATGCAAAAAACATGTTTTCCTTTTTGAATAAAAGTGTTTTTATTGTGTAAAAGCAGTAAAACTTAAAAAAAATATACAAATTGGGTATCGCTGTAATCGTATCGACCTGCTGAGTAATACTAGCATGTCATTTATACTGCACGGTGACCGCTGTAAAAAATAAAAAACACTACCAGGAATGTTGTATTTTGCTCAAAATGCCTCACAAAAACCTTAATAAAAAGTGATCAAAGCATCATATGCACCCCATAATGGTACAAATAAAAACGTCTACTCATCCTGCAAAACACAAGCCCATAATCAGCTCCGTATACAGAAAAATAAAAAGTTATGGTTGTCAAAATAGGACAACATAAAAACGCAATTTTTTTATAGACCTATTTCTATTGTGTAAAAGTAATAAAACAAAAAAAATATATAAAATTTATATCATTGCAATTGTACCAACTCCCATAGTAAAGTTATCACGTCATTTACACTGCACGGCGAACGCTGTAAAATTGAAGCCCAAAAAACAATGGCGGAATTGCATTTTCCCACCCATTTTCATGGCCCAATGCAAAAAAAAAACTATGGAACACCCGTGCGCCCAAAATGCACAATACACCCCTAGATGAGATCCCTGAGGGATGCTGAATCCAAAATGGGGCAACTTCTGGAAGGTTTCACCTGTTCTGGTACTTTGGGGGCTTTGCAAATGCGACATGGCCCCACCAAAATCTGTGTTCCAAAAGCCAAATAACACTCCCTCCCTTATACGCCCTGCCATGCACCCAAACAGCAGTTTACACCCACATGTAGGGTATTGCCGAACTTGGAAGAAATTGCGTAACAAAATTTTGGGTGCTTTTTTACCAGGATTCCTTGTAAAAATGAAACATTTTAGGGACTGGTCCCTAAAAAATGTATATTGCAAATTTTCTTGAAAATTTGAAAATTACTACTAACTTTCTAAGCCCCATAATGTCGTAAAAAAACCCAAAAAAAACATTTAAAAAAATGATGCCAACCTACAGCAGACATAGTTATAAACTATTTTGAGTGGAATAACTGTCTTACATGCAGACATTTTTGAAGTTTGAAAATGGTAAATTTTTCACGATATTTTGATATTTTTTCACAAATAAACAAGGATTTTTTGGTCCAAAATTTCTTACTAACTTAAAGCACAATGTGTCACGAGAAAACAACCTCTGAATCACATGGATAGGTTAAAGTGTCAAAAAGTTATTCTCACATAAAGTGACACATGCCAGATTTAAAAAATGGGGCTCTGTCAGAGAGGTAAAAACTGGCTCTGGCGGTAAGGGGTTAAATAAAATTACAACTCCATTTTTCTTATTAGAAGCTGAAGAACCCAACACTTCTCCCACCCAGTACTTCTTCATTCTAAAGAAATCTTTGGCTTCTAGATGTGTCTCCTGCAATAAGGCTATATCGGGTTTTACTTTTCCCAGATGTCTGAGAACTAGAGAGCGTTTTTGTGGTGAAAGCAATCCCTTTATGTTCCATGAAATTATTTTCATGGTTTATTTATGGAGTAGCATGAAGGGGAGGAGTAGTGACGGATAAATACCAAGTCGTCTCATGGGTAGTATTACATTGAGATTTCAGCTACAAAAGAGCAATATTTCCTGGTCTAAACTTGTAAAACCTTTTAACATAAATTTCAATGTATAACAATAACACAGTCGAAATTAGTGTTGAAATTCGTGTCATCACCTCCAATAACCACATTCCCGTATCTTTTATGTACTTCTCTTTTTTCTGATGTGTGCATTAAACCTGAACATCACCAATAAAATAAAAAACTGTTTGCACCACCTGTGACATATTAACCAGTAGTGTCATTCTGTATTATCTACCTCAAATTAGCTGCAAATAAATAATAAAAAAAAATAAAACAATAACGGGGGAGAGAGGGAAAGGAGAGAAGAGAGGGGGAAAAGAGAGAATTTTTTTTTTTTTATATAAATAGGTATAAAAATAATATATGATCTCGTACAGAATCCATATTCCAGAGGGGAACAGTGGACGGCATCACCCAAAAGACACTGGTCATGTGCCCATGTTAGCGTCTATAACAGTAATGACTACATTTACAACAGACATCTTCATATTTTGTTTCTGGTGTCTTTTGGAGTGTGAGGGTATCTTTGCTCTTTGGGCCTAGCTCCTTGTTGCTTTTCCTTTTCTGTATCTGCGGTTGTGCTGGGGCTTGGCGAGCGTGTTTCTTCTTCCTCTGCCGGAACTTCGGATAATATATAGTGAAATTCGTCTTCAGTCTGTTGGATTGTCGTGTAAGACACCATTTTTGCCATCAGCATGTGTCACTCTTAGCGTGGCCGGATAGACAAGCTGGAACTTTATTTTCTTCGTGTGTAATGCGGTACAGATTTTGCTAAAGGCCCTTCTTTTCTTAGATACTTCAGGCGAATAGTCATTGAAAATGAGTATGGTTGATCCTTCTAATTTTAGGGGCTTTCCACGTCGCTTAAAATTACGTAAAATGTTCTCCTTATCATTGTAGTCTAGAAACTTGGCTATGACTTGCCTAGGAAAATTGGAATGACTTGTTGCTCCTCCCTGTTTGATCATTTTTTCGGGACCAACTCTATGGGCTCTTTCTACTTTACAAATTGTGTCCAGTTGCAAAGCTGTGGGTAAATCTGTTTCACATACTTTCTTTAGTAGGCCCGCTGGGATTTTTTCCGGTAGCCCTATGATTCGTAGATTATTTCTACGTGAATGATTTTCCAAATCGTCTAATTTGGTAGTGACTTTTTTGTTAGCTTCCGTGAGATCATTTATGCGGGTATGCAAGTCTGAAATTTCGTCTTCTGTTATAGACAATCTTTGTTCAAGCTCGTCCTGTCTCTTCCCCTGTTTGCTGACTTCTGTCTGTAGTTCTTGCATAGTGGCCAGTAACTACTTGGAGATTGTTTCCTGCAGGACCGGTAGAATTTTCTTGGCCACTGCGTTGGCCAACTTTTTGTAATTAAGTTTGATTTGAGGGGTCTCATTGTCACGCAACTGCCCTTCTTCAGATGTGGCCATGTCTTCATATTCAGACTCGTTTCTGCCCATAGCTGCTTTCTCTTTCCTAGTAGTCGGAGCCATATATGGGTGTTAAACTGTCTGAGTTTTAAGCGCTATATGTTGAAGGAGAATGGGCAGAATATATGCGCCGATGTAGCCACAGCGATGGCACTATCTCTGGGCGTGCAAAGTATATACTCCGCAATAGTGAGACTGCGTATCTGGATTATCTTGTACAAAATATATCCTGTGGTGTGTCTGCACTGTAGTATAGATTGTGCTGTCTTTATTATGGCTTAGGTTGAGGGTGCTGCAGAGTGTCCGTTCACTTTACCCTCTCCTCCTCTCCCTCCCTCCTCCCCCTGTGCAGGAGTAGTGCTGATTAGAAGCTGGCAGAGGTTTTGTCCTTTATAAATTATAGGCAAGTGAGCAAGTGCCTGGCAGCTCTGATGATAGAACTGACCACCATGAGTATGCCCTTATGTTTCTGCGCCTTCACGCGCTTACTGTTTCCTTCTCCCCAGCTGGTGGACTATCTTTTGAAATTCTAAAATAAGTCCACTCTCCTCCTTTGACCGTGTATTTAAATGAGCTAGATGCTCCTATGTCTGCAGGCTCTCCTCTTGCCAGACTGCCTCGCTCCTTGCCACTCCCGGCTCAGTGTTGTGAGAGGGTGAGGGGCAGTGCAGCTCTGACACATGGAGCTGCTGTGGATTCCAAAGCCGGTGATTTACTGCCTGCCACTGCTCGTATTCACTGCCCTTGTGTTCTGGTGCTCTGGACACCGTCACTTGTCTCCTCTTTCAGCTCTGTGGTGGGTTCTTGCCGGTATGAATGCTGATATTCAGGTGGTGTCAGAGGAGCACACGGAGTTGGCTCCCTCTCACACCAGCGGTGGAACCGAAGTCCCTATTTTTATCTTTAACAGCACTGACCGTGCAGTATCCGTGACAAGTTAGTTTTACTCCCTGGGTCGAGACGATTATGGCGATACCCAATTTATATAGTTTATATGGAAGTACTTTTTTTTTTTAAAGTGTTTTTTTTTTTTTTTGGTGTAAAACAATATTTATGCATCGTTATCTTCTAATAGCCGTAACTTTTTTATTTTTATGTATACAGAGCTGTGTAAGGACTTTTTTGTTGCGGGATGAACTGATGTTTTAATGGGCACCACTTTTGTGTTTATATGAGCTGAATGTTTATTTTTTTATGGCGTTCACCATACGAGTTAATTAACGTGGGTGGGTCGTTACGCTCGTGGCGATACCAAATATGGGTACTTTTGTTTTTATCTTTTTTGGGGCGATTGGCGTTTGTAAAGGGTAAAAGGGCGGTGTACGTGTTTTTATTTTATTTTTCGTGTTTGTGTTTTACTTTTTTACACTTTTTTTCACTTTCCCCAGAGGGGAATTGTATAAGCGATATTCAAATCGCTCATACAAGAGGAGACCTGCACGCAGCATTACTGCGGTGTACTGGTCGCCATGGTGACCGTCCATCGCCATGCCCACACTGCACTGCGGGCATGGTAATGTCATCAGACAACCCGGATGATTTCATTCAGCGTCCGGGCTTTCGGGTGAGTGGACCAGTGAGCACATCTGCAGCGCTCACTGCTATGATTGCAAGCAGCAGAAGCTCATGATAAGTCATGACATCGAAGGATTAATCACCCGCGGTTCCATGCCGCGATCTTGCGAGCTCCGCTTGTGAGCTTGCAAGATCGCCACGACGTACCCATACATCAATTTGCGGGGAACCCGTACCCGACCTTGACGTATGGGTACGTCAAATGTCGGTAAGGGGTTAATGAGATTTTACTAAATCCAACCACAATTCAGCAGTAATTGACCTGTGGATACAGTGTGTTATTTGTGGATTTTCCCCAGTGACTTCCCACGAGGAAGTCAGTGAAACCCTCTTTCGGCCCCGAGCTCAAATTTCCACATAGAAAGGCAAGTGGCTAGATGTCAGTTCATCATGTCAGTTGCCTTCACTGGATGAGCGTGGCGCCTTCCTCACTGGTCCCCGTTTCCTAATGATACTTACAGTCTCAGTGGGCGGCCAGTGAAGATGTAGCTCGTTTGTGAGCAGCGCTGAAACAGTAAAGACAAACAGAAGCGCCAGCTTTAGGTACACAGCACCCTCTCCATGTATCCAGGCCCCCAGTACAGGAAGCAGAAGTTTCTCTCCTCTCAACGCCACCCACACTGAAACGTCCAGCTCTTGCACAGTGTTTGAGCTGGAAGACCCACATACACAAAGGCTCCTGTAGTCTGAGGGCCCAGTCACACGGCAGGGAAAGGGGCCACAAACAAGATGCCCGGGTGACACAGGACACATGCGCCCCTCACCTCCTGCAAACAAAGTGTGTCAGCTGTATACACAGGAGGCTGGAGATATAGGGGACAGTGTATACATGGGGGCTGTATATACATGGAGCCTCATACTGAGCCATATATACTTGGGGCTGAAGGGGCAGTGTATACAAAATTCGGATTTTTGTACTTACCATAAAATCCTTTTGTAGTCGGATTCACTGGGGACACAGCACCTTGGGTATAGGTCCTCGCCCTAGGAGGCTGATACTAGACAGAAACCAAACGTGTGGGCTCCATGTGGACTAACTATATCCCTCCTACTGACGCCAGGCTACTCAGTTGGTGTAAAAACCGTAGCAGAAAGGATAAACCACAGTCCGATTTAAAGGAGAGAAAGCCCAAATGAGGATCGGAATAAAACAAGAAAAAGAGGGAGGGATCTGTGCCCCAATGAATCAGATGAGAAAAGGATTTCACAGTAAGTACCAAGATCCAAATTTTTCATCAATATCACTGGGGGACACAGCACCTTGGGATGTCAAAAAGCACTCCCAAAAGGTAGGTAAAATAATTAGAAATAAAAAAATTGACAGCAGAGTTAGCACACTCCTGCATGAAGTACTTATGGCCGAGGCCAAGATATGGATTTGATAGAACTCAGTAAAAGTATGAACTTAAGCCCAGGTCTCATCCTTGCAGACCTGGGAAGCCGAAGCATAAGGCGGCACTAACCACTCCAATTGAATAAGTGGTGACCACAAACAGAAGAGGTTCACACTTGGACCGGTAGGCTTCCGAGATTGCAGACAAGATCCAGCTAGCAATGGTAGTGTCAGAGCGAGCCCGCTGACAGAAAAGGCTGCCCCAGAAGCTTCAAAAGCGAATTTACACAAACCCTCTATTCTCTTAACAGTGTAATCTCACCTGGCAGAAAATAAACGCCTGTCTGGATGTTTCCACTCCCTGGAAACTGCGTATGAGTAGGGACACCAAATAATGCCGTCTGCTACGCTTAAAGGAAACCTCTTGCTGAGAAGGAGAGACATCCTCAGCCTTAATATGAAGGGAGTCTCTGACAGCCCAGATAAGTGCTTGAACAGCAGCTGAGGCAGAGGGTTCCCCAGAAGAGGCGATATCCAGGAGTGGGGCATCTATATCTGCCAACGATCTGTCCAGAGAGATATCAGGCGCGACAGAGGACGAGGGAACTCTAGTTCTATTATGTGAACCATCCTTCCAGGTCCTGGGAGGTGCTAGGCTGGGCAGCCAGTAGAGACGGCAGATGCTCTGTGGCTGAGACCATAATCTGGGATAGCTTGAAAAAGTTACCCACCGCTAGTGAGAAGAACCGACGACTCCTAACAGGCAAGCAAAATAAGTTGACACTGCATTTCAGCCAGGTGGCTTTGGTGCAACATCCTTGGAAAGGGACATGGTAATCAGGGGGCATATAGCCAGCTTACCATAGGCCAGGCCAGGCCAGGAAGGCCAGGAGATGACATGGACGAAAAAACCCAGGCTGCTGAAGAGGGGGGGAGAGGGTAGGACCCGGGTGGGAGGCCCAGGAAAGGGCGCAGGCCCTGGAAAAGCCGGAGTCACAGGGTACAAAACATCCCCTTGGAAAAAGAAGGAAGAACCTGAAAGAGAGGTTGCAGCACAGCCAAACAGCATTGGGGGAAAGGTTTAAAACTGAGAACTTTGAGCGAGTGAACGAGTCTGCGAGTGTGTTCTTATAAGTGTGGAGACTTAAGATTGAGAGACTTTAGATTTGGGGAGTTTAGAGGGGACAGTATTGTACTGCTTATTATTATAATTGTATTCATATATCTTTTTGGTAACATCCCCATGAGTTCCATGTTTGACAATGCTGTCCAGTGCACAACCTGTGCAATCTATGCCATTCTTGATCAACAGTTCGAGGGGGCATACTGCTGTGCAAGATGTGTGCACACTGCACATTTAGAAGTCCGGATCCTGGATCTAAATGAGCAAGTGGCAAGACTGAGATCCATTGCCAACTTGGAAGCGAGTTTGCTGCTCACTGAGCAATCACTCGCAGGTGTAGATGCTGGGGAGGATGGCAGCATGGAAGTGCAGGAACATGAGGCAGCTAGCTGGGTAACAGTTAGAAAGAAGGGTAGAGGGAAGAGTGTCAGGGAGGCTAGTCCTGATCTGGTACACCCCAACAAATTTGCAAGATTGGCAGATGAGGGGGATATCAGCTCAGAAATAGCATTGCTGCAGCAAGACACTACCCCTGTCTGCTCCAGTAAGATGGGGAATAGGAGTGCAGGTCAGGCTAGACAGGTGCTAGTAGTTGGGGACTCCATTATTAGGGGCACAGACAGGGCAATCTGCCACAAAGACCAGGATCGTCGAACAGTATGTTGTTTACCTGGGGCCCGAGTTCGACATATCGCGGATCGGGTTGACAGATTGCTGGGTGGGGCTGGTGAGAATCCAGCTGTCATGGTGCACATTGGCACCAATGACAAAGTTAGAGGTAGGTGGAGTGTCCTTAAAAATGATTTCAGGGACTTAGGCCAAAAGCTAAAAGGAAAGAACCTCCAAGGTAATATTTTCAGAAATATTACCTGTTCCACGGGCCACACCAGAGAGGCAGTGGGAGATTAGAGAGGTGAATAAGTGGCTCAAAAATTGGTGTAGGAAAGAGGGATTTGGGTTTTTGGAGAACTGGGCTGACTTCTGTCTTGGCTACAGACTCTATGCTAGGGATGGGCTGCACCTAAATGGGGAGGGTGCAGCTGTATTGGGGGACAAAATGGCCAGGAAGTTGGAGAAATATTTAAATTAGGGACTGGGGGGATAACTACAAAGATAGCATGCAAGATAGGGAAGAGAGAGAGCTGGGAATTGGGAATAAAAACAGAGGGTGGAGTGGAGGGAGGGGGTGTAGCAATAGTTAAAAAGATCAGGGAGAAAGGAATAAAAACTGAAAAATATCTAAATTGCATGCTAACCAATGCCAGGAGTCTGACCAACAAAATAAATGAACTAGAATTACCCCAAATATAACAGAACCCATAGAAGATGTACTCCTCAGGCAAATAAATGAGACAGCTAATAAGAATGAGGTTGTTATTATGGGCAACTTTAACTATCGAGACATAATTTGGGAATCTGAAACCTGTAGCTCTCATAAAGGAAACAGGTTTTTGTCAATAACTAATGATAATTACCTCTGCCAAATGGTGCAAGAACCGACTAGAGGAAAGGCCCTTCTAGACTTAATATTGACTAATAGACCTGACAGAGTAACAAAGGTTCAGGATGTGGGGCACCTAGGAAATAGTGACCATAATATAATAATTTTCCGTTTATCCTTCAATAGAGTATTTTGTCAAGAAGCCACAAAAACACTGAATTTTAGGAAGGCTAATTTTATTCTGCTTAGGGAGGCCCTAAACCGTATCGACTGGGACAATGTGTTTAAATATGGCAGAACAAATGATAAATGGGATATTTTTAAAAACATCCTAGGCTACCACTGTGAGAGGTACATACCTTATGGTAATAAAATAATTAGAAACAGGAAAAATCCAATGTGGATCAACAGGGATGTAAAAGAGGCAATAAATAACAAAAAGAAAGCGTTTCATTTACTAAAACAGGAGGGTAGTGAAGAGGCGCTAAGAAGCTATAGGGAAAAAAATAAAATGTGTAAAATAAAGATGAAGGAAGCAAAGCTGGAGACAGAAAGACATATTGCTATAGAAAGCAAAACTAATCCCAAAATATTTTTTAACTATATAAATAGTAAAAAGATTAAGACAGAAAATGTTGGCCCTTTGAAAAATACTGAGGGAGAGACAGTATAGGGTGATGAGAAAAAAAGCAAACCTATTAATCCCTTTTCTCCACTGTATTTACTGAGGAGGATGACCTTCCTGTTGAACAGAGGGATGAGGTAAACTCCAACTTAAAAGTTTCTCGTCTAACCCTTGAAGAAGTGCAGCACCGTCTTAAGAAGATTAAATAGACAAATCCCCAGGTCCAGATGGCATACACCCACTTGTCCTAAGGGAGTTAAGTGATGTCATAGATAGGCCCCTATTCTTAATATTTATGGACTGTCTAATAACGTGGTATGTCCCAAAGGATTGGCGCATAGCAAATGTCGTGCCAATATTTAAAAAGGGGTCAAAAAGTGATCCAGGAAACTATAGGCCGGTAAGTTTAACCTCTGTTGTAGGTAAAATGTTTGAAGGTTTTCTCAGAGATGCTATCCTGGAGTATCTCACTGAAAATAAATGTATAACGCCGTTCCAGCATGGGTTTATGAAGGATCGGTCCTGTCAGACTAATCTCATCAGCTTCTATGAGGAGGTTAGTTCTAGACTGGATCGGGGTGAGGCACTGGATGTCATATATCTAGATTTTTTTTAAAGCATTTGATACGGTGCGACATAAAAGGTTGGTAAGTAAAATGAGAATGCTTGGACTGGGGGAAAATGTGTGCAAGTGGGTAAGCAACTGGCTCACTGATAAAAAACAAAGGGTAGTAATTAACGGTACATACTCGGGAGGGAAACCCTTTTTTACTAGTGGGGAAACCAAACCAAGGGTCGGGAAATTCCCCCCAAACCTCTAACTTTTTAAATTAATGATCTTACACATTTTTTAACACAATAAAAAAAGGGATTTTTTGAAAGGCGTACTAAGGGTCTGAAAATTTAATTTAAAACACAATAGGGGGAAAAATGTTTTTTACAAAAGGAGGGGGAAATAATAGGGGCCGGGGCAGAGAAAGGGCAGATGAGGTTTAAAAACAGAAAGAAAGGTTATGCACAGGGGGAAAGAAAAAAAATTTTCCATGAAATTTTGTTAAAGGGGAAAAAAGGCTTTTGGGAAAAAAGGGGCCAAAGGAAAATGGATTTGGGAATCCTGGTGGCCCAAAAACTTTTTTGAAGCAGCCCGTGTTTTGGGCGTTCGGGCTTTTGGGAAAATAAGTTTATTTATTTTTTTAAAAATCAGATTTTTTTTTCCGATGTGGCCAATCCCAAATTAAATTTTCCCAATTTTAAATTTTTTTTTTTAATTTGGTAAAATGGAAAAAACGGGGTTTGAAAAAACAATGCAATGGGGTTGTACAAAAATGGGGTTTTTACTATTTCCCTTTGGCCTGGGGCAGGAAGTATTTAAAGGGCAGGGGAAAATTTGGCATTTTTGGGAAAGCCCAAAAACAAGGCTTCCATCTGCCTTTTAAAACCAATGGCGCCGTATCGCCCCCCTTTCTAATAAGAAAACAGCCCCCCGAGGGAAAGCCGTCTCTTTTGGGTACGGGAAAAGGGCGGGCCACTCAGAAAACCCCGGGAAATTCCCCGCCTGTGAAAATTTTAAAAACCCAATGTCTTTAAAGGGGGTTACAAAAAAAACAAATCAAGTCTTCGACAGCCAGAATTTTTGGGCTGGTTTAGGTGATAAAAATACTAATCCCAAACAAATTTTTAATTAAAATCATACAATTTTTCATAGTTTCATAGTTTCATAGTTTGAAAAGGCAAAAAAAAAAAGACAATTTCCCCCAAAATCTAGTTCAGCCTGTTGTGCTAAGGTTTTGGGATCCGGGGAAAGGAAAAAAACCCCCAAATAAAAAGGTAGAAGCCAATTTCCTTTTTTAAAAGGGAAAAATTTTCCTTTCCCTTTAAACCCAATTTTGGCAATCAGAAAAACCCCCGGGAAATCAACCCCCCTTCTCCTGATACCAAAAGTCACTATAACTTGTTTTTTATTTTACGCCCCCAAAAATGCACCCAAACCCCTTTTTTTGGGAACTGTTATTAAAATTACCATGACCGGGCCCCCTCTGGCGGGGAAGGCCTTTTTCCTTTGGTCTCACGGGCTTTTTACAAAAGGGAAACCCCCTTCTATGTTTATGTAGAAACTTTCGTTCCTCAAGACTTTAAAGGATGCCCCCTTGTTCTAGTTTAAAAGCCCCTTTTGGTGTTAAAAAATAAATCTTGGGAAGATCTCTATATTGCCCTTGATGAAATTTAAAAACAAAATTTTTTAAATTTTTCCCCCCGAAGCCTTTCTTTTCCAAAACTAAAAAAACCCCTTTAAATCTTGCCAAAACTTTCTGTGACTGTATCCACCCCCATTTCCTTTTTTTTTTTTTTGGTTGCCCGCCTTTGTACCTTTTTCAAGCTCTACAATGTCTTTCCTGTGCACTGGGGGCCCAAAACTGAAACACAATATTCCATGTGGGGTTAACCATTTTTACTTTTTATAATGGGAGAAAAAATTTTTTCCCCAATCATGGCATCTATCCCCTTTTAATGCCCCCCTGAACCTTTTTGCTTTGGCTGCTGCTCCCCTAAACCTGGGCGGGCTACAATTAATTTTAACTGTCCCCCCAGGTTCCCAATTCCTCCCCCTTAACTTTTCCCCCAGTTTTTTTTTCCTTTTAAACCCAATGTAAATTCTTTGTAAGGGATTTCTTTTCCCCATGTGCTAACCTTGCATTTTTCATTTTTTTAAACCCTCACCCTGCCTTTTCCCCGGGCCCAGGCCCCCAATTTAAACCAGCCCCTTTTGGTAATAACATTTTACCCTTATTGTATTGATTATTTTACGGGGCTTAGTATCGTCTGCAAAGATCGATATTTACTGTGTATTCCCTGTGAAAGTCATTAATGAAAATGTCAAAAAGGATAGGGCCCAAAAAGTTTTGTGTTAATAGGGGTCAGGGTAAATAGAGAACATGTGTCACTTGTCAGGCTCAGACCTATGCACTTCATCAAAGTGGTTTGCTGGTGGGCGTTTTAAAAGAAGCCCCCTTTTAACATAGTACACAAGAAAGCCCGCAAAACCTTTTCTGAAAAACAAGCACAAGGGAAAAAGAATTACTGTAACCGAATAAACTTTTTTGGTTCAGTTGGGGGTAAGCGTTCTTGCCTACACAACATGGTGTCATGGTTTAGGTGCATGAGTGCTATGGCTGGGGGAGTACGTTACTGTAATTTAGGGAAACCCTGGTGCCCCCATGTACTGTGATACACTACATGATTCCCACCCCTTCGAAAAGGCCCAAGGCAGTATTTCCAAAATGATAATTTAAACCCCAAAAAAACCTAAAGACGACCCTGCCTTGTAAAAAAAAGAGGGGGAAAAAAGGGGTGGGCTGGCCAAGCATACCAGACCTAAACCCTACGAGGCATTTTTGGATGCGTTTTGGGCTGCAAAAAAGTCCAAATCACCGTTGAAAACCCCTAAATACACCATTTCCCTTTAAAATTACAATGGATCAGGATACAATATTTTCAAAATACAACGCTGTTAAAGTAGATAGCTAGGGCCCACAGGACTAACACTCCATTTGGGTTCTTTTTAATTCTTTCTTCCTTTTCTTAAGAGTTTTTCCTCTGAAACTTAACTGTGTTGGAGCCTTGAATTACTTTAGAGCTATGTACGACAATTGGAGAAACATTCCTTTCACATGCTTTATTTTGAGATAAGCACAGATGTCCAATTATAATTGTGGAAACTGAGCTAGCATAACCATGATACCGTTTGGGCACCTGCAAAATAATGTTTTTCTACAGTTTTCACATAAAAGAATGTATTTTTTTTACAATCTTGGACACTGTCCAATAAAATTATGAATATTAATTTATGCCACGCCCACATGCAAATATTTAGATAAGTTATTGTATTTTCATAGGTTAGGGCAGGCTTTTTATTTAACCTTTTCTTTCATGTAAAAATTTGTCTTAAAAAAAAGGGTTTTGTGGGGTTTGCCCCAGAAAATAAATTTTTTTAAAAAAATTTTGTTTCATCATTGTTTCCCCTGCGGTGCCAGTGGTAAAACCAAAAGAAAAACCCTTTTGGGGTAGTAGGCTTCGTTTTCTCTTTTCAATAGTTTTTCCTGGGACATTGTATGTTAAGTGTGGCTTCAAGATACCATGTCCCAGACAGTGGTCCAAGTTAATTATGATGAACCTTTTACTTGTTAAACTTCTGTATTAGTGAAGTTTATGCACTGATTGCGGGTCTGGTAGCGCCTCTCTACAGTACAGTGCAGTACTGCATGTCCTATACTACTATTTACTTGTGCCAGGGTGAGGAGGTGCATTGAACAACAGTTGAGGGCCTCATTTTTCTCTTTTTGGACACTGTGTATAAAGTACATAAAGAGACTTCCGGTTCCGGTGCCATGGAGACGTGAGCGGGGTGCGACAGCTCCTGAGCACCCGCTCCTGTAACTAGCCAGCACACCCGTCAATTTGAACCGGGCTCAGCGATCAACATCGCCAAAGGTGCCGCAGACACGCTAGGAGCCGTAAACCTGCAGCAGGAAGGCAGGGAAAGATCGCAGTGGCCGTGTAGTTTGGAGCGGCGAGCGCCGAAGACCGCAAAGCGTGGCGCGTTTAACTAACGGACACCACAGCAGTCCAGCAAGTGCACACATCGGTCCCAGACCTCTCCTGTGGTAGGTGCCTGTGCGTTATTCCGGGGGAGAGAACGAGCAGCAGAGGCAGGGGTGGTATTACGCCCGCATTTTTAAACCGGGACTTTAGGCGCCCTTTTTTTTTACGTGGGGCGACCATCTTATTTTTCACCTCCGCCATCAGCTAATCGCGCCCAAAATAACTGCCGTTGTTCAGATACCCACAAACCATATTTAATCCCTGGAGGGGAGCTTAAGGCACGCATAAAGACGGCATTAATACTCACTCTGTAACTCGGTGACTGGAGGTGAATGTATAGAGTCACGACTATTAATATATAGTACCTGTCTTCAAAATAGCTGCATAGTCAGAGAACTTTATGTACAGGCAGTAAAGGCAGTTTACCTCGGACACAAAATACTGCAATAGGTCAAATAAGCCATCATCCCTAGATACACCAGAGGAGAAAAGCCTACCTAAAATTATTGTGGGTGTTGGGGACCATACTCTGCAAGGTGATCTACCTTTACCATACTTCATAGCCGAGGATATCAGAGAGCAATAGTGAAACACCATTGCCATCTTCTGACGGTTTGTGGAATACACTCCCCCAGTTACTCTGCATGTCAATTTCAACACTGGAATTCTGCAATTCTTAACTGTACCAGTTGCAAAGTACACAAGCAACTACTCAATTTACAAAGCCATATAATAAACTCGCTAGAGCTGCTGCGCAACCTCCAAAAAATGGGGTGAAACGGATAACCTTTTTGACAAAATCCAGAAAAATCTAGATAAATCTAGAAAAAATTTGAAAAATCTGTCAAACCTCCGAAGCAAATCCCCCATGATCAGGACGAGCTAAGAGAACCCAGAGATCTCTCGCTCTCCTCCTTGCCTCAACACACATCATCACCCTGTCGGGCAGACGACACATTGGAACTCGAAGAATGTCAAGGCCCTCACCTAATTAATTACCAGTATATAATAGAGGAAATATCTCGTAAAATTGTCCCAGGAAAAAGGAAGCTTTGGTAAAGACCATACATGACACGATGCAGCAATTGCAATCAGAGAGAGACCCAGACAAGTAATTGTGAAATTCTTAGACTTACTGACAAAAGGGTACTATATTTGAGATTTTTTAAAAGCCTGAAAAAAACCCTTTTTAGAATTAGAGGATACAGAATCTTAATATTCCAGGACTTTTCAGTGGAGGTCGTTAAAAAGAGAAGGGCATTTTCTACGGTATGCTCTGAGCTGTACCAAAAAAATGTAAAATTTGCTGTTCTATCCAGCTACCTTAAAGATATTCCAAGACATGCCAAAATCAACAATTTTTCTCCCCAGAGGGGGCAAGAAGATATCAAGGGCCTTCCCCACTGCAAAGGTCACCAGGACTATCTCCGCAAGAGGCAAAACTTCTCGCCCAACGATTAAACGAATGATTAAGACTTCCCTAATGGGTTTTCGTAAGGAGCAACGAACCAGGCATCCACCTAAACAAGCCACCTGATTGCGATTAGGGGTCAATTTGGCTTGATTACTTAGGCCATAAGGAGGGACGATACTACCTTTGTGCTATGAGACCAAATAATGTGTGTTTTTTTTTTTTTTGTTTGCTTTTTTCTCGATCCATTCTCTCTTTTCTCTCATCTCCTCTCCTCATTCTTTGGCGTTCTCTTCTCTTGCTGGTGACTCGAATAGAAGAGCAGTCGAGGTATCAACTATCTCCATAGGAGCGGATGCTAGTCGGGAGCACTTGTTCATAAAAGCTCTGCACCTAGAGATTTTCTGGTACCCCTCACGTCCGAATGGAAAAAAGTGAGGTCCAATGTCACAGCTTTCGGGTTGGTTTAGAAAGACCTATTACCAACTCGGTGTGTGATAATATTCTCAAATGCCATTGGTGGGAGGGAGGGCACGGTTAAAGAGACACAGGCCATATATACCCATGTTCTTACGACTAATTACGTGGAATGTCAAGGGTTTGAGGTCCCCCAACAAGAGGCTCCTGGTGCTGAGACACCTTAAATGCCTGAAGGCGGATATCGTGCTGCTTCAGGAGATGCACTTGCTGGCAGAAGATTTTTATAGAATGCGAAAGCTATGGGTGGGGGAGGTAGTTGGCTCTGCATCGGTTCAAAAAAAAAAGTGGGAGTGCCGATACTGATAAACAAAAAGCTTTCACATCAGATAGTGGCGAAGTCAAACGACGAGGAAGGAAGGTGGGCAATGGTACAAATTCGATTGGGTAGCGAAGACTGCTCAATATATAGTATTTATGGCCCAAATGTAGGAGGTACCCAGTTCTTCAGCTCAATGGAAAATATTATACTTCAAGACAAGGCATCCAATATAATAGTGGGAGGAGACCTAAACGTAGTCCTTTCACTAAATGAGGACAGACAACGTTAACATGACTCTAGGTATCCATCATTCCAAACTGAACGCACCCTCCCTCAATTTATTCAAAACACGGGACTGGTAGATCCTTGGAGAATGCTCCATCCAGAGGCTAGGGAATATACAAATTTTTCACATGCCCATTCCACATGGTCCAGACTTGACTATATTCTTGTGCCAAAGAAACTGTTGGTCAGAGTTGAGCAAATCAAAATGGGAGAGATAATAGTCTCAGATCACACCCCAGTCTGCCTAGAACTGCAGGAGTTAATCCCCAGAGGAACAGAGTTCATTTGGCAGTTTCCAAATTTCTTAATGCAAGATGAGGACTTCAGGATGACATTAAGAGGATGGTGGCTGGAGTTTTCAGCGGACAATGCCAATTGTGCATAAAATCCGCAGCTATTCTGGGATGTGGCCAAAGCAGTTATTCGAGGCAGATTGATCGCTTACGTGACAGGATTTAAAAAGAAAACCGCCAACGCATTGAAATCCCTTAGTGAAAAATTAAGAAAGGAATAGGAATAGGTGAAAGGAAATTAAACATAGTTATGAGATCTGGTTGGAGAGAAGGGAGTCCCAAAAGCTTACAAACCAAAAGGCGCGTTACTTTAGGCATGGAAACACAGCGGGCCAAATTTTAGCAAGAATGGCGAGGAGAGCCACCCCCTCCACACATATACCGGCATTAAAAGATCAATCGGGTAGATTACTCACTGCCGGAGGGGACATAACCGACATTCTGGGGGTGTTCTATGAACACCTATACACGGATGAGAATCTGAATGACTCCTCATTTTCAGAATGGTTACAAGGGATTCATCTCCCGACCCTTTCGGAGGCAGACAGATCTGACCTGGGAGCCCGCATTACTGCACAAGAGTTGGAAAACGTGATTGCTGGCTTAAAGATGCAAAAAGCGCCAGGACCAGATGGATACTCAGGGGAATATTATAAAACCCTTAAGACCAAGATTTCCCCAACCTTAGTCAACTTATACAATGGATATTTACAGGGCAATTTGATCCCAGAGCTCACAAACATATTACCAAATCTTGCCCCTCATCAGGTCGGCTTTGTTCAGGGTCGGTCGGCTGTAACAAACATAAGTAAGGTACTTCTGGCCTTGAACGAGGTCCTACAACGTCCCTCAGCCCATCCACGTGCAACGCTGTTGACTGTCGACATGGAGAAGGCATTCAACATCGTGGACTGGGGACTGGTCCTTGATAGAATAGGACTGCAGGGACCCTTTAAAAGCTTTTTGAGATCCTTTTTGAGATCCCTCTACTTGAACCCAAAGGCAAGGATATGTATCCCAGGTTTCCTCTCTAGGCCTTTCCCACTCCAAAGAGGTACCAGGCAGGGGTGTCCCGTTATCCCTCCCTTTTAACATAGCGGTTGAACCTTTTGCTAGATACCTCATGACCAATTCCATTTTTGAAGGTATTAAATTACATGATGAAGAGATTAAACTTGCCATGTTCGCTAATGATATGGTCTTCTTCCTTTCCGATCCGGAGCGAGACCTAAGGGCACTTTTTGAGCAATTGAAGGTGTTCTGGAATTGCTCGGGATTCAAAGTGAACAAAACCTTCAAATTTCAAAGTCTGAACTCTTGGGGATATCAGAGGGCAGTTTCGATTCCATCCTAAAACACCCAAAAGTTAAAGTTCTATTACCAAAAAACTATTTAAGGTACCTGGGGGTCCACATCGGGCGCACGCCAGAGACGGTTTATAAATGGAACTATCCCCATCTGATTCAAAAACTTCCCTTGCTGACCAGGTCTCACCTGGTGAGGATGATGGGGTTTCCTAAATTGCTTTACCCCTTGCAGACAATAGCACTGTTGTTAACCCATAAGGATGTATCTACCATTGAATCCGCCGTTAGCAGATTCATATGGTCTGGCAAGTGTCCACGAATAGCACTGAAAAAAATTAAGCTACCCAAGTAGTTTGGTGGAACTAATTTTCCTGATAGAGAATGCAGATCCCAATAGGGAAGAGAGTGGATCCGGCGCATTTTGGAAGGAATTTCACTCCCTCGCGGGAAGATAGAAAGGACGGCTATCTTTATTATTAAAAGTACAATGGATTTTTACCATCGTACATTTAAAAACAGAAGATAAAACAAAGCAGTACTTCACGCGTTTCGCGCGGAACACAGGCGCTTCCTCAGAACTATGTAGATCTACTCCATGTGAACTGTTTAAATAAACAAATATTAACGGTCAAAAGTCAATTAGATTTGCTGGACAAGTCTCTGATGTGATTACTTTGAATTGCGGTTTTCAAAACGTAAGGATGTCCTTGATTGAATAAGACACCTATCAATCAAGGGGAAACGTCCGGATACTGCTTTGAGGTGCATTGTGAATGCTGAGGAGACGTGTCAATCAATTGATGTCATTTTACCTGAAGAGATACACCAGTAAACTCCCGTACTATATTTAACATTGGACATGTATAGATATCTATATGATAGAAATGGAACAAAATTGTCTAATACAAAAAAACAACTGACTTGAGTGTTAAAATAGCTTAGAGTTTGCTTCAAATGCTATACTGCTGGGTATAAATAAAAAACTAATACATTGGTTAAAAGCTCTCTTATGAAAAACTTAAAAGAACATATATTTTAACATTCGATGGATGTCCGGCTGAACTTGTAACATTGATCTTCATATTACAATAATCAACAATAGAAATGTAGAACTTGGAATGATAATCAACGGGGGAATTATACAGTGACGAAGTATGATAGTGAAAGAATAAGGGGCGTTTGATTATTATTAGTTGCTGATACTTTGTATACTTATAGTGGAGACACTGCGGACTGCAACCGAAAACAAGCGGAAGCCGCCGAGGGAACGTAGCAGCCCGACTAGTGAATAGAATAGCTACTTATAGTGAAATAGTGAATTTAAAATATGGTGACTACCTTGGAAAAGGGGAGGTGTATAAAGACAGTGCGTGTACTAGTAGCAATAATGCAAACTTAGAATACTAAAAACAATAAGAGGACACATAGTGATTCTGAACCCCATTTCATAATGCACCTTAGATTAAGAATAAAGAATACACACACATATATACATATATATATAAATTTATATATATAACACATATATATATATATATATATATATATATATAATATATATATATAGTATATATGTGTGTATATATGTATATATATATATGTGTAAATAGGTATTTTAAATATTGCTTCCATGCTTCTATGCTCCTGTGTTGGATAAATAACACGTACATTATATTAAGGATAGTGCCTTGTATTAGGGATAAAAGATTATATAAATATACATCTACACATATAGATATATAAGTACATGAGTAGGCATAAGTGGGCACTCAGAATACTGATTCTATAGGTCTTAAGGATGTTATTTATTATGATCTTGTTTGGATGAACAGAAATGTATAAATGGGTGTTTTAAAAAAAACTGCTTCTACAGTCTTGTTTAAACCTTTTGGGTATAAAGTTTGTAATAAATAGATCCAGTACGTCTCCTTTTTTTGGAGTGTTTGGAAACTATCAATCTGTTCTGAGGGTACCATATCTACAGGAGTAATTTTAAATACGGAAAAATCTTGTCCGTGTGTCTCGGTACAATGTCGAGCCCTACTTTGTAAAAGGTCACCCCTCTTAGTGCATGCTCGATGCCCATTTAAGCGAACGTGCAGTGGGCATGTAGTTCTTCCAACATACTGGATAGAGCAAATGCAGTCTATAACATATATAACGAATAAACTTTTGCAATTAAGCGCATGTTTAATTGTATATGACTTTTTCGTCACTGTAGATGTAATATTTTTTGTTGACCTAATGCTACTACAACATTTGCATTTTAAGGTACCACAGGGTTGACTACCCATATCACTGACCCTGGTGGGATTGCGAGAAAGACTTCTAATGTGACTAAGAGCTATTAACTCTTTGATGTTGGGTGGTCTTTTGAAAATTAGATTGCGATTGCTTGGTAATGTTGGAGCCAGATAAGGGTCTTGTCTTAAAAGATACCAATATTTATTTAGTACTGCCCTGATTTTTGGATGTGGGGAGTTGTAGCATGTAATGAAAGAAAAGCGTATTTTATCAGCTTTATGATTGGCCGTTTGTTTTATTTTGTTGGTAAGGCACTCGGCCGTGGTTAATGCTTTTGATTTTTCAATTGCGTCTTCTAAAAGTTGATTGGGATAGTGTTTTTCGTCAAATCTGCTTTTCAAAAAATGAACCTGCCTATTGAAATCAAAGTCATCTGAGCAATGTTTTCTGATCCTCTTGAACTGACTATAGGGGATGTTTGATAACCATGGCCTATGATGGGCACTATGGAAATCTATATAAGTGTTGTTGTCCACTTTTTTGAAATGGGTTTCTGTAATTAGGGTATTGTTTTTAACTGAAATTAAAAGATCTAAGAATTCAATGCTCTGGGTACTGGTGGTGAAGCTAATCCCCCAGACTTTATTATTAATATGTTTAATGAAATTGGAAACACTGTCTTGCGGCCCCGACCATATAATAAACAGGTCATCAATGTAACGCTTGTAGAGGACCATATGTTCTGCATAATGTATATAGTTGTAAATATATTCTTCTTCGAATTGTCCCATAAACAAATTGGCGAAGGCGGGCACCACTCTTGTCTCCATAGCAGTACCTCTAATTTGTTTATAGGTATCTCCTTCATAGGTAAAAAAGTTATTTTCAAGGATTAGTTTTAGACCTTTGATGAGGAAGTTTTTTTTAGGGGTGAAAAAAGATCATCTTTATTCAAAGTCTTATGTATGCAATTTAAGCCTGATTTATGCTGTATGTTTGAATACAGTGCTGATACGTCAGCAGTCACAAGTACAAAATTTGTTTTGTATTGTATATCTTTTAAGATTTTGATGAGTTGATCCGAATCTCTTAAGTAACTGTCTAGTTGGAGTACATATGGTTGCAAATGTAGATTTATGTAATGAGATAATTGACTCATTACTGAATTTATGCATGAAATTATCGGGCGACCTGGTGGATTAATTAGGCTTTTATGTACTTTCGGTAAAAAGTAAAAAAAAAGGGTTTGCTAGGTTCTGTTATCAAAATAAATTGTTTCTCTTTTTTATCTATAATGTTTTTGTCAAGGAATTCTTCCAGAAATTGTAACAGTTCTTTTTGTAGTGTAGGAAAAGAATTTACTGAGCATTTTACGTAATAAGATGAGTCATTTAGAATATTTTCTGCTTCCTTTTGGTATTGGATGAGATCTAGCATGACTGTGCCTCCCCCCTCATTGGCGGGTCGAATTACAATTGCTGAGTTTTTTTTGTCATTTTTTGAGTGCTAACCTTTCATTTTTCTTTAAATTTGATGTTTTCTTTATAGGTTTTATTTTAGCTAGTTCTAGTCCAACGATATCTTGAAATGATTTAATGAAGTGGCCCTGAGACTGAATAGGATAAAATTTGGATTTAACTTTAAGATCCATGTATGTTGGTGTATCTACAGTTGAGGAGGGAATATATGAATGTATCGCAAAGTGACGGGCAAGTATTAGTTTACAAATTAATTTATGAAAATCCACAAATAATTCGAACTGGTTAATATTATTGTTTGTTGGGCAGAAGAATAGGCCTTTATCAGGACCGTTTTTTTTTTTTACTTTTTACCGAAAGTACATAAAAGCCTAATTAATCCACCAGGTCGCCCGATAATTTCAGGCATAAATTCAATAACAAGTCAATTTACTCATTATATAGATCTACATTTGCAACCATATGTACTCCAACAGTTACTTAAAAGATTCGGGTCACCTCATCAAAATCCTAAAAGATATGCAATACAAAACAAATTTTGTACTTGTGACTGCTGACGTATCAGCACTGTATTCAAACATACAGCATGAATCAGGCTTAAATTGCATACATAAGACTTTGAATAAAGATGATCTTTTTTCACCCCTAAAAAAAGACTTCCTCAAAGGTCTAAAACTAATCCTTGAAAATAACTTTTTTACCTATGAAGGAGATACCTATAAACAAATTAGAGGTAGTGCTATGGGGACAAGAGTGGCGCCCGCCTTCGCCAATTTGTTTATGGGACAATTCGAAGTAGAATATATTTACAACTATATACATTATGCAGAACATATGGTCCTCTACAAACATTACATTGATGACCTGTTTATTATATGGTCGGGGCCTCAAGACAGTGTTTCCAATTTCATTAAACATATTAATAATAATGTCTGGGGGATTAGCTTCACCGCCAGCACCAGTACCCAGAGCATTGAATTCTTAGATCTTTTAATTTCAGTTAAAAACAATACCCTAATTACAGAAACCCATTTTAAAAAAGTGGACAACAACACTTATTAAGATTTCCATAGTGCCCATCATAGGCCATGGTTATCAAACATCTCCTATAGTCAGTTCAAGAGGATCAGAAAAAATTGCTCAGATAACTTTGATTTCAATAGGCAGGTTCATTTTTTGAAAAGCAGATTTGAAGAAAAACACTATCCCAATCAACTTTTAGAAGATGCAATTGAAAAATCAAAAGCATTAACCACGGCCGAGTGCCTTACCAACAAAAAAAACAAAACACAAACGGCCAACCATAAAGCTGATAAACGCTTTTCTCTCATTACATGCTACAACTTCCCACATCCAAAAATCAGGGCAGTACTAAATAAATATTGGTATCTTTTAAGACAAGAACCTTATCTGGCTCCAACATTACCAAGCAATCGCATCTAATTTTCAAAAGACCACCCAACATCAAAGGGTTAATAGCTCTTAGTCGCATTAGAAGTCTTTCTCGCAATCCCACCAGGGTCAGTGATATGGGTAGTCAACCCTGTGGTACCTTAAAATGCAAATGTTGTAGTAGCATTAGGTCAACAAAAAATATTACATCTACAGTGACGAAAAAGTCATATACAATTAAACATGCGCTTAATTGCAAAAGTTTATTCGTTATATATGTTATAGACTGCATTTGCTCTATCCAGTATGTTGGAAGAACTACATGCCCACTGCACGTTCACTTAAATGGGCATCGTGCATGCACTAAGAGGGATGACCTTTTACAAAGTGTGGCTCGACATTGTACCGAGACACACGGACAAGATTTTTCCGTATTTAAAATTACTCCTGTAGATATGGTACCCTCAGAACAGATTGATCGTTTCCAAACACTCCAAAAAAGAAGACGTACTGGATCTATTTATTACAAACTTTATACCCAAAAGGTTTAAATGAGACTGTAGAAGCAGTTTTTTTTAAAAAACACCCATTTATACATTTCTATTCATCCAAACAAGGTCATAATAAACAACAGCCTTAAGACCTATAGAATCAGTATTCTGAGTGCCCACTTATGCCTACTTATGTACTTATATATGTATGTATATATGTGTAGATTTATATTTATATAATTTTTTATCCCTAATACAAGGCACTATCCTTAACCCCTTAATGACCTTGGGCAGATCCATCTTTTTCTATTACACGTTTTATGTGAATTCTCCTCAATCAAAGTATTTCTAGCGATATTGGCTACTTTGTTACGACTGTATTCAAGCACATCTTCTGTATAACTGTTTAAGTTTATTTGATAATTGAAGTTGCTGCGTGGCATATTCCTGCATGTCCCTACAATTTCTTTTTAAACGGATAAATTCTCCGGTAGGTATATTTCTTTTTTTTTTTTCCGTATTCAAAAGCAACTTTATTGCACAATCAGAAAAATACAATAATACAATAAGGCAGGTCTTAAATTTGCAGATACAGTCAAGCGATAAAATGACAAAATTATCAAAACTGCAATAACATCCAAAAAAATGCGAAGCGAAACAAAGTATGAGTGTTGCAAACACCACATAACAAGGTGATAGAACCTATTGAGCTGACAGGTTATCCTATTCAGCCATTGGAACATCTTCCTAGCTCTGTCCATGTTCTGTAACCGACGACTGAAACCCTGCTTATAAGGACAGTGCAGGAGTGCACCTTATTGTAACTCAAGTAATCGCAGAAAGTTAAGTGAGAGACCAAAAAGAAAAAGAAACCTGAAACAACAAACCCTGCGGCACCCTGAGCTCGACCCGGCAGACCCCCCCCCCCCCCTCCTCAGAGCCCACCCAAAATATCTATTCCCTAATGTCCGAGAGCATGATCCAGACAGCCGGCTAGAGATGCTTACTGGAAATTATTAACCCCTTACCGCCGGAGCCAGTTTTGGCCTCTCTGACAGAGCCCAATTTTTGAAATCTGTCATGTGTCACTTTATGTGAGAATAACTTTTTTGACACTTTAACCTATCCACGTGATTCAGAGATTGTTTTCTCGTGACACATTGTGCTTTAAGATAGTAAGAAATTTTGGTCAAAAAAATGCTTGTTTATTTGTGAAAAATATCAAAATATTGTGAAAAATTTGAAAAATTTACCAATTTCAAACTTCAAAAATTTCTGCATGTAAGACAGATAGTTATTCCACTCAAAATAGTTTATAACTATCATCTGCCATATGTCTGCTGTAGTTTGGCATCATTTTTTTAAATGTCTTTTTTTTTTTTTTTTTTACAACATTAGGGGGCTTAGAAATTTAGTAGTAATTTTCAAATTTTCAAGAAAATTTGCAATATACATTTTTTAGGGACCAGTCCAGTTCTAACGTGACTTTGATTGACCTGTATGTTAGATACCCCCTTACCCCATAAATGACCTCATCTAAGAAACTACACCCCTTAAAGAATTCAAAACCGCTTTTAGGAAGTTTATTAACCCATTAGGTGTTTCACAGGAATTAAAGAAAGTGGAAGTGAAATTTCAAAATTTCACTTTTTTTGCAGATTTTCAATTTTTATACATTATTCACAAGAATACGGTCAATGTGATCGGGGAAAAGCAACTAAATATTGATTCCCCAGATTCTGCCATTTTCAGAGATATCCCGTATGTGGCCCTAGTGCATTATTTGGCTCAACCACAAGCCCCAGAATAGGACGAGCACCTACTGGACTCGGGTCTCATTTTCATTACGATTTTATTTAGGCGCCATTTCAGGTTTGCGGACACCCTAAGGTGCTAAAACTTAATAAATTCCCTTAAAAATACCCCATATTGGAAACTACACCCCTTAAGGAATATATCCAGGGGTGTAGTGAGCTTATCGACCACACAGGTGTGTCACAAAATTTTTTAGCGTTAGGCTGTGAAAATGAAAAAAAATTTTTTTTTTCCAATAATCAATAATCTGCAATTTTAGCTGAAAATGTTTAATTTTTACAAGGCATCCTGGTAAAAAAGCATCCAAAACTTTGTTACGCAATTTCTTCCAAGTTTGGCAATACCTTACATGTGGGTGTATTGGGCTATGAAAATGAGGGGAAAACGCAATTCTGCCATTGTTTTTTGGGCTTCAATTTTACAGCGTTCGCCGTGCAGTATAAATGACAGGATATCTTTACTATGGGGGTCGGTACAATTGCAATGATATAGATTTTATATAGTTTTTTATGTTTTATTACTTTTACACAATAGAAATAGGTCTATAAAAAATTGCGTTTTTATGTTGTCCTGTTCTGATAGCCATAACGTTTTCAGTTTTCTGTATACGGAGCCGATTATGGGCTTTATTTTTTGTAGGATGAATGGACGTTTTTATTAGTATCATTATGGGAGGCATATGCCGCTTTGATCTCTTTTTATTAAGGGTTTTGTGGGGCATTTTGAACAGAATACAGCAGTGCGGGGAGTGTTTGTTTTGTTTATTTTTTTCGGCCGTGCAGTATGACTGACATGCTAGTTTTGCTCAGCAGGTCGATACGATTACAGCGATACCCAATTTGTATATTTTTTTTATGTTTTACTGCTTTTACACAATAAAAACACTTTTATTCAAAACGGAAAATACGTTTTTGCATCGCCATAGTCTGAGAGCCATAACTTTTATTTTTCTGTGTACGGAGCTGTGTAGGGGCTTGTTTTTTGTGGGATGTTGACGTTTTTATTGGTATCATTTTTGGGGGGGAGAAGACTTTTTGATCAGTTTTAAATCCGTTTTTTGGAAGGCAGGGTGAAGAAATACTGCAATCCTAGTAGTGTTTTTTATTTTTATTTTTAACAGCGCTCACCGTGCAGTATCCATGATCAGTTAGTTTTACTCTCTGGGTCGATACGATTACGGCGATACCCTATTTATATAGTTTCTGAGAGCCATAACTTTTTTTATTTTTCCATATACAGAGACGTGTAAGGACTTTTTTTTTGCGGGATGAACTGACGTTTTAATTGGTACAACTTTGGCGTTTATATGAGTTTTTGATCGCTTTTTATTCCATTTTATGTGCTGCAGGATGTACAAAAATCGCAGTTCTGTGACTGTTTTTTGTTTTTTACGGCATTCACCGTACGGGTTAATTAACGTGACAGATTTATAGGGTGGGTCGTTACGCACACGGCGATACCAAATATGGGTACTTTATTTATTTTTGATCTTTTTTGGGGCGATTGGCGTTTGTAAAGGGGAAAAGGGCGGTGTACGTGTTTTTAATTTTATTTTTTGTGTTTGTGTTTTACTTGTTTTTTTCCTTTTTCACATTTTTTTACATTTCCCCAGTGGGGATTTGTAACAGCAAATCCCCATTGGGGAAAAGCAATTATTAGATTGCTGTTTGAATAGCAGACCTGTGCACAGCGTTACTGCTGTGCACAGGTCGTCATGGCACCTACGGTCACCATGCCCACAATGCATTGCGGGCATGGTGACGTCACCAGACTACCCGGATGCTTTCAGAAAGCATCCGGGGAGTCCGGTAAGAGACAGGCGAGCGGCATCTCTGCCGCTTGCCTCGCCGATTGTAGGCAGAGGGAGCTCACTCCTCCTGCCTGCAGCTTTAATATCGCAGCCATGAGAGGCTGCGGTAATAAAGCGTTAATCCTGCGGCCGGACCCACCGGGGGGGTGAGGGGCATAAATCGGGGTAATTTCCCGCTGGTTCCATTCGCATGTCCCGGGGGGCTCGCCCAAGCCCTTGATCGCCAGGACGTATGCATACGTCCAATGGGGGGAAAGGGGTTAAAGTCTGGGGACGAGGTAAAAATCACCACCCCCCCCATGTTGTATAGAACCTCTCGGGCCCGGGGTTGTTGCTTGATCTTCTCCATATGCGCAAATGGGAATTTCCCCTTAAACCCACCTCCCCATGGGAGGGAATTTAGTAGATCTCCTTTTCTCCGGGTTAGAGCCTTTGCTGCGTCAAAGAAAAATTATCAAATTTCCCCTTGAGGTTGTACACTATGGGCAGCTGTATAACAGGAGAGCAAAAGGGGTTCATTGGAGCGAACCCCGTGCTAATTGATTACCCCCAAATTTTTCAACCAAAAGTGGCGCAATTCCTACATCCCCAGAGTGAGCTTCCCCCTGGCTTTTTCCCACCTGCAGCACACGGAGGGGACCGGGGAAATGGAGTGTAGAAGTGTAGGCCCCTTTTCCACTTAGTAACCTTTATATTAATTTCCCTTTTCCCTTAAAGAAGTTGAGGTTTTGGGGGAAAATAACGGGCCCCTTAAATTTCCACTCCTCCCCCGGGTTTTAAGTGGCCCATTTCCCCCCCCAACTGGAGGGAAACGGGTTTTATGAAACGTTTCTGCCAACATTTGGGTTTAGATTTGAGAGATCAAATGCCTCGGACCCTGCTGAAGCCAAAAGAGGGACTCAAATCCGAGGGGCCCAAACCCAATCTCTCTTGCCTTTATTAGAATTAAAGAAATGTTGAGTGCCATTTTGCAGCCGGGCATTTAGGTGATCTGCTTTGGGGGGGGTGTACAGTCCCATAAGATGAAAAGGAAGAGGAGGTGGATAATCTCAAATGTTTTTAGCCTTTTCCCTGACTATCTTGGGGGATAGACAGGGAATTAAAAATTGTAAGAGCCGGTTTGCCCTTTTTTGGGGTAAAGGGGAGCCATTTGGTGTAAATAAATTGTTTGCCGACCGTTTTTTTTTTAACCCCTTCACGACCTTGGCCTTTTATCCATACTCCGGTGGTTTGGGGGGTTCACGCCCCGGGCGTATGGTACGTCCGAGGATCGCGCGAACTCTAAGGCAGGTTTTCCGCATCGGCGGGGTTCCTGTTTTTACGCTGACAACCCGCGGGTGGCCCCGACCCCGGATCGCCCCGGGGGGGGGGGGGGGGGGGTTAAACCCCCTTTAAATTTTTTCCGAGTCGGGTCGCAAAATTAAAAGCGAGGAGGAGACGCCCCTCCTGGTCTTGTCGCAGAGCAGCCAGGATGGGGACCCGGCAGCCCTGCCCCCCTACAGACACCAGGGGAAGGCAGAAAATGCCTTTCCGGGTTTGGGTCTTGAGCCCGACCCCCGGCCGTCCCCTGGGGCTGCCCCGGCATTGACTGACAGTTACCATGGGAACCATCATAGAACAGCAGCACTGATTCCTATTGAATGGAGTCTAAAGATCCTCATTCAAACCCCCTAGGGAAAAAGTAAAAAAAAAAAGTGAAAAAAAAGTAAAAAAAATGAAAAACATGTAAACAAAAAACACAAAAAAAAAAAATAAAAATCGTACACCCCCCCTTTTCCCCTTTTTTAAAAAAGAATCGCCCCAAAAAAATGATAAAAAATAAATAAAGTCCCCATATTTGGAAAACCCGGTGCGTAACGACCTGCCTATAAATCTGTCTTTTAATTAACCCTACGGTGAACGCTTAAAAAAAAAACCCAAAAACAAATCCAAATTAAGATTATTGTTCATCCCGCAGACATAAAATGGATAAAAACATCAAAAACTTAGAAAAGCCAAAATTGTCCCAATTAAACGCAGTTCATCCCGCAAAAAAAAAGTCTTCATACACCCGTATACGGAAAAATAGAAAATGTATAGCTCTCAGAAGATAGCGATGATAAAAATTTTGTTTTACACACTAAAAACACTTTTCTTTTTTTTTAAGTGCTTCAGCTTAAAAAAAATTTTATAAAAGGGTATCGCCATAACGTAGCGGACCCAAAAGTAAAGCTAACTTATCACGGATATGCTTTTGGGACCCCTTTAAAAATAAAAAAAAAAAAACACTACTAGGATTGCAGTATTTTCTTCCCTGGCCCTCCAAAAATGGATTTAAAAGCGATCAAAAAGCCTTGCCCCCCCAAAAAAATAAATTTATAAAAAGTAACTCTCTCGCAAAAAACAAGCCCCTACACAGTCCAAGCACAAAAAAATTTTAAAAAGTTATGGCTCTGGACTTTGGCGATGAAAAAAAAGTTTTTCCTGGTTGAAAAAAAGTGTTTTTATTGTATAAAAGAAGTAAAACATAAAAAAATATACAAATTGGGTACGGGGGTAATCGTATTTTACCTGTGAGTAAAACTTCCATGTTATTACCGTACGTGACCCCCTATAAAAAAAAAAAAAAAAAAAAACACTACCAAGTTGCTGTATTTTTTTTCCCCAAAAATCTCACAAAAACCTTTTTAATAAAAGGAAAATAGTCATTTTGCACGCATAATGTACAAAAAAACTTAATCATCCCGCAAAAAACAACCTACACAGCTTGCACCAGCAAAAAAAAAAAAGTTATGGCTGTCAAATGGACAAATAAAAACGCAATTTTTTTTGAGTATTTCTACTGTGTAAAAAGTAAAAAACAAAAAAAACATATAAAACTATATCATGTAATTTTTACCGACCCCCCTAGTAAAATTATTCACCATTTACACTGCACGGCGAATGCTGTAAAATTGAAAATCAAAAAACAATGACCCAAAATGCGTTTTTTTTCCCCCCCCTTTTCATTGCCCCAAAGCTAAAAAAAAAAAAAATGGAACACCTGGCATCCAAAAAAGCACGTAACCCCTAGATGAGACCCTGATGGGTGTTGATCCCAAATGGGGTGACTTCTGGAAGGTTTCACCCCGTTTGGGGACTTTGGGGGGTTTTCAAATGCGACATGGCCCACCAAAATCTGCGTTTCCAAAAAACCAAATAGCGCTCCCCCCCTATACCCCTGCCCAAAGCCCCAAAACATTTTTTCACCCCATTAGGGGATTGCCGAATTGGAAGAAAATTTCTTAACAAGTTTTTTAGTTTTTTTTTTTCCGATTCCTTTTATATATGAAACTTTTAAGCAAAAATTGCAAAATTTTTGGAAAAAAAATGTTTTTTTTAAATTTTTACAGCCCTTATGCTAAAAAAAATTTGTGAACACGTGTGGGGGGCTTTTACTCTACCCCTGGATATATTTCCCTTAAGGGGGGTAGTTTCCAAAATGCGGTTATTTAGGGGTTTTTATTAAGTTTTAGCACCTTAGGGGTCCCCAAACCCGAAATGGCGCCTAAAAAAAAATCGTATTGAAATGAGACCCCAGGTATAGTTGGGGCTCCTTCCTTTTTCTGGGGGTTATGGGTTTAGGCCCAAAAAATGCACTGGGCCACATAGGGGTATCTCTAAAAAGGCAGACCGGGGGGGAAATTTAATTAAGTTCATTTACCTAGTAATTTACTGTATTCAGTGAATAAGGGGTAAATATTGAAAATCTGCAAAAAAGTGAAATTTTGAAATTTACCTCCCTTTGTTTTATTTCGTGAAATATCTAAAGGGTTATCAAAAATTCCCCAAAAAAGTTTTGTAAATAGTTTAAGGGGGGAGTTTCTCAGATGGTTTTTTCCCTTTGGGGGTATCTAAAATGCAGGCCCCTCAAAGCCCACGTCAGAAATGGAGTGGGCCCTAAAAAAAATTTATTTTGCAAATTTTCTTGAAAAAAGTGAGAAATTACTACTAAAAATTTTTAAGCCCCCTAATGTCGTAAAAAAAAAAAAAAAATTTAAAAAAAAGATGCCCAAATATAGTGGAATATGGAAAATGCTAGTTATAAATATTTTGTGGGAAAATTTTCGTTTGCACGCGAAATTTTGCAAATTCAAAATGCAAATTTTCAAAATTTTCATAAATTTTGATATTTTTCACAAACAAACAAGGATTTTATGGGTAAAAATTTCTTTCAATTAAAGCACAATGTGTAGAGAAAACAATCTTGAAAACACATGGCTGGTAAAAGTGTCAAAAAATATTCCTTTTAAAAATGCATATGCCCGATTCAAAAAAAAGGGTGGTCAGGAAAAGGGCAAAAAGGCTGGGGCCTTAAGGGGTTAAGGCCTCTAAAGGTAATGCACGCTACAAGCGGCAAACTACATGATTAAAATCGCACGGCCCCAAACCATGGGAGGGGCGTGAGGGGAATACCCCACATACCTCCCTATCCGTATCCCAAATCTTTTACTCTCTGCAGTGAAAGAATCACTATCCCCTTTTGGCAAACCGGTACATAATAAGTTTTTAAAAGGGGAGGGAGGGGGGGGGAAATTTTTTGTTCTTTTTTCCCGATCAAATTTTTACTCTAGCAATTTCGGGTGTTTATGGAAATATGAATTCTTAAGACTTTGTTTATTTCCCCGAAAAAAGGAAAATTTTGGGAAACTTATCGGGGAAATTTGAAATAAAAATTTAACAAATGAGGGAGGGAAATTTATTTTGACAATATTGACCTTCCCACCCCCCGAAGTCTTTTTTATCCACTTTGGGGGGGGCCGGGGCTCTTTAAGATCGCACAAAAGCGTGGAAATTTAGATCAAATGCCTGTTCACTCTGTACCAGGATGCGGATACCAAGATAGGTAAAGATCCACTGCCCACTTAAATGAAAGCTGGCTTTCAGTCTAGCAATTCATCCGGATCCAAATTTTCTTCAGAGCAGTGCTTTTAAACCATGTTAAAAAAAAAAATTACTGATAAATTCCAAAAACGTTCAACACTGCCCTTAGGTGGGAAAAAGGATCAGGGTGGGGAATATACGTAGCAGGTCATCGCAAAGCAGGTACTTTACTAACATCCCCGACCAAAACACCCCTGATTCCTCTGAAGCTAAATGGCCTCATAAAATTTCCCATTGAGTAACTACAAAGGGAGACAAGGGACTCCCTTTGTTTCCGTTTCCTATTTTGATGGCGTCCGATAGTGAGCCATTGACCCTGCCTTGCGCCGCAGGGGACTGATACACGGCAACAATCCTCTGCATCATTATTGGCCCAATTCCCACATTCGACAGGGCAGACCTCAAAAACTGCCAGTCACCCTTTTCAATGTTTCTCCGATAACGAAGAAGCATCATGGGGCTTTGACTGTTGAGGAGTTGGATAAAAAAACGTCTTTTTTTTTTTTTTTTTTTTAAATAAATATTTTATTTCACAGAAGCAAAGTATGGTAACAATCATGAGCACAAACAAAATGTACAATCGCGATCCAAATCACCAGATATCAAAATTATGACATATCCATGACACTTTAGTAAAGATGTTATACTGTCACAATGAGAGAAGAGGAACATTCAATATAAGTGTCCAAGTGGACCCCTGCTTCGGGGGGTTTTTATTTTTTCCTTACCCTCCCCCCGTCACCCCCCCCCTCAAAATCTACCCCAACATACTCTGATCCCTAATACGATCTCCAGCTGCCCCATGTACCCTTTAAGTGCTCGTCAATAATACCCGGGTTATCTAAAGGGTTCCCATCAACTCCTTTTCTAAAGTGCTGAAAATCTAGCAAATAGGGTTTTTCCCTTTTCCCGAAGAATTTTTTCGAACACCTATCCCCTTTTCCCCTTTTTTTTGTCCAGCGTTATAAAAACAACCCCTTTAGGCATCCAGAACCTCCCCACATACGGCACCGAAGGCTTGATCCCGTGTCTCCAAATGCATTTTTTTCCCCCCCAAAAGCAGGGGTGTAACCCTTTTAAAACAGTTACAAGAATCTCTTTTCCATCCTCACTCCAATTTCCCTTTCTATATTGGGGAAAAACAGACTCTGGGCGTCATGGGAATGTTTAACCTTCCCCGATGTTTCTTCACCAACGTCAGAACATTTTTCCATGTAATCTCTATCCCTGGACACGACCAAAGGCAATGGAACAAGTCCGCCTTGTCAAAGTGACATTTGGGGCACTTAGTCCAGTATTGAGAGTTGACCTTATACGGGATGTTAAACGCATAAATGACTATGAGCGATTCTGAACATCAACTCCCTCCATTGCACGTTCGTCCTTTCAATATCTTCCTAGATATATCTGCATCTTGTAGTGTATTTTCCCATGTGCTGAACAGAGTTTGGGTTAGTCCTAGTGTTTCTGATCTACGAAGGATGTTATATATCCGAGACAACAGTCCTCTTGACCCTTCAATCTTCCAAAGATCCAGAAAACTCTCAGATTCTCCTAACGCTCGTAGATTAGCTACCTTGGACTTGCAAAAATTCCTGACCTGTATGTACTGGAATATCTGTTTTTGGCCCATAGCAAATTTTCTATTAAGTTGCTCCCAGGATAGCAGCTCACCCTCTCTTCCGGACATGATATCACTTAGGTGCGTAATGCCCTTTTCCCTCCATTTGTGAAACAGAGCATTCTCCAAGCCTGGACGAAATGAGGGTGTGTCCCACAGTGGGAGGACAGGTGAAAGATACATAGGTCTTCCGAAAAGCTTACGTACATGTCTCCATGTAGCGAGCGTGTCCCTTAGAATGACACTTCTCTTTACCCTCTGAGGATGATCTTTATAAGGGAGATGTAGCAGAGCCACCAAAGACCAGGGTGCTGCCAACTGGGATTCCAAACCCACATTTGAGAAATGGTTTGCCTCCGAAAGCCAGTCTTTGATATGGCGCCACATTGCAGACAAATTGTAGATTCTGATATTTGGCAGCTGTGCCCCACCCTGACCTCGCGCTACTGTCAATTTCTTGTATCCCACTCTCGGCTGTTTACCCTGCCAGATAAATCGGACAAAGGAAGCTCGAAGGGAGCCTTCATCCTTGTGCTTGATCAGGATGGGAATATTTTGTAATGGATAAAGAAGCCTGGCAAAGCTTATCATCTTAATAAGCTGAATTCGTCCCATGATCGAGAGAGGGAGATCCCTCCACCTATCTAATTCAGATTTTATTTTCGCGAATAGGGGGATATAGTTAAGATTATAAATCGTAGCTGATCTAAAACCTATTTTGATTCCTAGGTAGGTGATGTGAGATTTAGCTATTTCTACCCCCATAGACTTGTTCAAGACCTCGGCCCTAGAACCTAACTGTAACAGTTGGCATTTACCCCTATTAGCTCGAAATCCAGAGAATGTCCCAAATTCCTCTAGTGTCTCTAAGACCTTTACTACCTGGCTGTTCGGGTCGTTTAGAAATAGTAACAGGTCATCCGCAAAGCACACTAGTTTCTGCTCCAATTGACCAACCCTTATCCCTTTATATAGCGAGATTCCAATCAGGTGAATCGCCAATGGCTCCAATGCAATATTAAATAACAGTGGCGATAAGGGGCACCCCTGTCTCGTTCCTTTCTGCAACTGTATTGGGGCAGGTAAAAAGCCGGGGGTGTGGACCTTTGCTTGGGGGGCTCTGTACATAGCCTCTAGATAGGAATCAAAGGACACTTTCGGGACTATTTTATACAGGACCAGCCCCAGCCACTGCCAGTTAACGTTATCGAACGCTTTCTCCGCGTCGATCGCTAGCAGCGCTGCAGTACGAGCACCTTGCTATTTTCCACCGACTCCAGCACGGAGATCACTGTCCTGATATTTTTGATCCCTGATCACCCCTGAATAAAGCCCATTTGATGCTCCCCTATAATTTTCGGCATCAAAACTGCTAACCTATTGGCCAGGACTTTTGTGAATATCTTAACATCCTGATTAATTCGGGAGATGGGCCGATAAGAAGGCGGGGCAGACGGGTCCTTACCCTTTTTGTGTAACACCTTTATGTAGGCTGTATCCCCAGACTGCAGCTTTTGTTTTTCTTACTAATTATGTCCCCGAAAACTAGTCTCAAGGCCTCCACACACGTCCCTTGAAGTACTTTAAAAACTTCTCCTGGTAACCCATCAGGCCCCGGAGCTTTATTAGGGTCCAGATTTTTAATTACCTCCTTCACCTCCTCCTCCCCCACGTCTGCATTAAGGAATTCCCTATCGTGTTGTGAAAGAGTAGGTAAAGAGATCTGTTGCAGGAAATCTTTCCCTTTTGAGATATCAAAGTCGGATTGTTTGTATAGGTCCTGATAATAGTCACGTAAAATACCATTTATCTTCTTGGGATCCCTTTCTAATTCCCCCTCCCCAGATTTGAGCCACATGATATTCGTAACCCCCCTTTTCCCTTTGGCCAGATTTGCGAGCAATTTGCCGGCTTTATTGCCATATTTGAAGAGGGTTGTCCTAAACTGATCAAATCTCAGAGATTCCTCCCTCTTTTGCTGTACTTCAAAGGCCTCTCTAGCCGCTATCCATTTCTCTTTATTCTCCACAGAGGTAGCCGATAGATAAGTGGTATACGCCTCTCTGAGTGGAGGCTGCCTGTTAAAGGACTGCCGTAGTGTTCTTTTTATTGCCGCCAGTATGACATGATTTTGCCCCTTAACACCGCCTTTCCGGCATCCCAGAATAGAGTAGGTGTCTGCTTATGTCCCTCATTGTCTTTCTCATACTCTCCCCACCATTGAACTAGGAGGTCTTTAAATTGATCATCTCCCAAAAGTGATGGGGGAAGTTTCCATATAATATCTGTTCCTTTGGGAAAGGACTCACACAGAGAGATGACCACCGGCGCATGATCAGAAATCACCAGGTCTCCTATATCAACCGATTCTACTCTGCCCGCCATCTTAGAGTTGGCCAGAAAGTAATCCAGCCTTGACCAAGAGTCATGTGCATGGGAAAAATGGGTGAACTCTCTCTCTGCTGGATTTAATGCTCTCCACATATCTGACAGGCCTATGTTTTCAGCCATCTTATGCAGAAGGCTGTTCCTCGGAGCTCTGGTGGGATTGGCGCTAGTCGTCCTCTTTCTATCTTCCAGCTCATTCATAACACAATTGAAGTCCCCTCCCAGAAGAATCCCCTCCTCAGACATCTGGACCAATTTGGACTCCAATTCTCCAAAGAACTGTTTGTCAGGCGCATTTGGCGCATATACATTAACAAGATTAAATGCTCCTGCTGGTGATTCAATCCGTAGGCTGATAATTCTACCCCCATTATCTATGACCATATCCAAGATCTTCCCGGGAAAGTTTTTATGTAGCAAGATAATAACTCCCGCCTTACCCCCCACCGCTCCCGAGCCTTTCACCTCTCCTACCCAAGTCTTTTTGAGACGAGCAAAATCTCTTTCCACGAGATGGTTCTCCTGCAGTAGAGCCACATCTACCCTAAGTCTCTTCAGATGTCGCAATACTAGCATCCTTTGAGGTGAACTTTAAACCTTTGAGTTCCATAAAGCTATCCCATTTTTAGCCACTGGTTTGTCCCAGAAAATTCTAGATCACTATACCTAGATCAAGAGAGTATTCGCGGTCCCTCCCCTCTAAAAAAAAAAAAAAAAAACCTTTAGAAAACTAGCAACACTGAACTCCCTACGAAATTCCTCTCTTCCTTGTGGACTTCTCTTTTTTCGCACCTACAATTGTGAGGCGAACTTCTCTATCCTCACCCCTTCCCTTCAACCCTCCCTTCTTCCCGCCTTACTGAGTATCGTCTATTTTACACAGCACAACCTTAGTACACCCCACTACCCGTTCATCTCCCCATTGATTCCCAGCATAGAACAACAAGTAAACCCAACAACTGCTAGCATAATAACGTTTTGATAACATTCTTTGCAATACCCATAATAACCCACACCTCTCCCCCGGGCCTACATGGGATAATAACCACTCCAGGTTAAATTAAGATGCCCAACATTCGCAAGTAATTATGCCTGCAGACTATCATGTGCAAGTCCTCATACAGAAATGCCCCCCTCCTGGCACAGTCCGATAATTATCACAGTCATCTCTTCCTCGGCGACCATCGGCGTCTCCATGAAGATGCATCCTCAGCATGCCTTGTGTTCCGCCTGTCCCTGGAATGCTGATAGAGATCATTCCGGCTGGGCTCCTTACTGATCGGGTGATGTTGTTGGTCTGGAACATCCCCTCTGCTGGTGAGACCCTCCAAAAAGGCCTCGGCTTCCTCTGAAGTGTGACAAAGAATTGGATCGCCCTGATCTGGCATTATTTTGAGAATTGCCGGAAACTGTAGATTGAAACGGATCTGCTTTTCGACCAGAGTGGAGCAAACCGAAGAGAACAGTCTCCTTTTCCTTGACACCTCAGCAGAGTAGTCTGAGAAAAGTAATAAAGATTGGCCTTTATACAGTAAAGTGTTCCTTCTGGAGCGATAGGCTTGTAACAGAGCCGCCTTTTCAGCATAATCTAGATAGCGGACGATCACGGCCCTCGGTGGCGGTCGTTTATCGTCTCTGGTTGGCATACGCGGGGGGCCTATTCTATGGGCTCTTTCCACTTTCAAGCGTCCCTCTAGTCCCAGAATCCTAGGAATCTCCTCCGAACAGAGTTTAGGCAAGGCATTTTGCGGAATGTCCTCAGCCCTATAATTCTGACGTTATTCCTGCGAGATCTGTTCTCTAAATTTTCGACTTTAAATTCTAAATAATCTGTTCTCTTAAGCAGTCTCTCCATGGAACTTCTAACATCTAAGAGCTCATCTTCCACTCCATTTGTTCTTTCCTCTAGATCCGCTATCTGGGCGTTGTGCTTATCTACATCAGCTTTGACAGAAGATAAGGTAGACGTTATGGCATCCGAAACTGAACTTGCGACTTAGGTTTCTAACGAAGCCAGTAACTCTTGTGCTAGGATCTTAGCTACGGCCACCGCCAGGGATTTACATGATATTCCCAGCCCTGGCACTCGCTCTTCACCATCCTCCAGGGTTTCGGTAGACATAGGAATAGGCTTTACAGCCTGCTGTAGTGCCGTGCTTTGAGTGTGCAGGAGAGAGGCGTCCAGCAGCGTAGCCTGGTCAGTAGCCCCTGTCTCTGAGGCCATTCTTGTTGCTGGTGCCTGAGCCTTAGAAGCCCGTTGTTGCAGAGGGGCCAGGGGGGGAAGGGCCTTCAATGTTCCATGCTGGGTGATCCACTGCAGCTCTCCCCCCCTCATTAACTGCAGGTAGTGGGCTAGTAGGGTCTGCATCCTCAGTGTCCCCTATATGGAGCAGTCTTACTTTTTCAGTCTGTGGCACTTGCTCCAAATGCTCCTCTGTAACTCCCTCTTCCTCCCGTTGATCTGCCGTCCGGGGTTGCTGCACGACCGCAGTATGGGAGAGAGTGCGGCCGCTCCTCGTGGAGCGCAGCGGGTCCGGCGCCATCTTGGATTAGACCGCGCGCTCCGGCCGACTGCGCTGCTGCTATATCCCGGCTCCCCGCGGCTGCGTTGAGCTCCGTTACGAGCACCGGAGACAGAGGTAGACTTGTGGCACTGAAAAGTGCCATTCCTTTGCCCGATGGTGGCGGGGAGCGCTGGTGTTCGGCGGGTCGGAGCGGGAGCACTTACTCCGTGCGACCGCTCATGTGCGCGCCGGAACCGGAAGTAACAGAAAACGTTTTTAACGTATTATCCCTCGCCTCTCTGGTTGGGACAAATCCCACCTGATCTTTATGGATAAGTTATAGGATAACCGCAGAAAGTCTAATTGCTAATAATTTGGCAAAGAGCTTTGTGTCTGTATTGAGCAGGGAAATGGGCCTATAGCTGGAGCAAAGTAAGGGGTCCTTATCTGGTTTAGGGATGACCGTTATGAATGCTTGAAGGAAGGAAGGCGGGAATGGTTGGGAGTACGAGACCGAAGTAAATGAATCTATCAGGAGGGGTGTGATATCCTCTTTAAAGACTTTATAAAATTTTGCAGTGAAGCCATCCGGGCCGGGGCTTTTCCCTGAGGGGAGGCTTGTTATGGCTTGGTGCAGCTCGTCAACAGTGAAGGGGCTTTCTAGCTCTGAAAATCTGTCTTGAGGGATACGCGCAGGTGCAAATTTTGCCACAAACCTGTCCAAAAGCTGCAATCTCTGAAAGGGAGTTCCTTCTGTCGATTGAGGAATATTATATAATTGATCTTAAAAAGAATGAAAGCTTTTAAGAATCTCTGGAGTGAGATGGGTGACAGCCCCGCTGCTAGATTTGGTTGCTGGGATGAATAAGGATGCCCTCTTGTCCCTAAGCGCTCTGGCCAACATCCTGCCAGGCTTGTTGCTCCACATGTAATAGGAATTTGCACAGATTTGCTTATATCTGGCAGATTTTTTGTCCAATAGTTGGAGAATCTCATGTTTAGCAACAAGTCACGCAGGTCCGCCTCCGTCAAAGACGATTTGTGCTGCGCTTCCAATGTGGCTAACTTAGACAAAAGGAATTGAAGCTTGGCCGCCGCCTCCCTCTTGCGCCTCGCCCCGTGCTTAATGAGGACTCCTCTCGCCACACACTTCAGAGACTCCCATTTTGTCTGGCTAGGAGTAGGATCTGAAACATGATCCGTGAGGAAATTCTGAATAGTTCGGGTTAGATCTGCGACACAAACAGTGTCATTGAGCAGGGACTCATTGAGTCTCCACGTAAAGGCTTTTCTAGCAGCATCAGGTAATGTAAGCTCACAATGTACTGGCGCGTGGTCAGACAGAAGAATGTTGCCAATGGCAACCTTTTTAACCTGGGGCAAGAGGGCATGCTGGAGAAATATATAGTCTATACAACTGTAACACTTATGTGGATGTGAATAAAACGTATAGTCCCGTACGTTTGGGTTCAATAGACGCCAAGCATCACTAAGCTGCATAGTATGGAGCAGCTTTTTGATTTTGTTTAATTTGTTGAGGGGGACAAACGAGTGCCCAGAAGAAGTATCTAGTTGGGGGTGAAGGGCGAGATTAAAGTCCCCTCCCAATATAATCATACCTTGGGCAAATGCATTAAATTCGTCCAATACCATGGAGAAGAAAGAGAGGTGACCCTGGTTTGGCGCATAAATGTTCGCAATTGTATACAACGAACCGCCAATATTGCACTTGACAAAAACAAATTGCGCAGAGTCATCCACCTTCGTCTCCAGAACCTGGACCGGTAGGCTTTTATGGAAAAAAATTGCAACGCCCTTCGTCTTGCTAACCGGATTGCTGCTCTGACACCAGAGAGGATAATATTTATTTCTGAAACTCTCCAGATGACCCTTAAGGATATGCGTTTCCTGCAGGCACAGGATTGTAGGTATATTTCTGATTACATGATCAGGGTGACAAGAGGTAGCATGCAATACCGAATTTAAAGAAGTAGGCTTGATGTAAGGTTTGACTTGAATTCCTGTATTAAATGAGGCTACCAATGTAACATCCACAAAGTTAACTTCCACCGGATTCATGCTGTGTGTGAATTTCAGGTTCATGGGGTTGGCATTAATATACTCAATAAACAAAGGGATGTTGTCCATGGGGCCCTCCCATATCAGGAGGAGGTCATCAATAAATCTCCCATAGCACCTGATATGGGAGGCAAAATTGTTGTTTTCAGACATCAAATAACGCTTCTCCCACCACCCCATAAAGATATTCGCAAGGGACGGACAAAATTTTGCCCCCATTGAGGCTCCCCTTAATTGTAGAAAAATTTTTTTATTGAAGGAAAAATAATTATGTTGAAGTCAAAATTCTACTGCCAAGAAATTTGTTCCATATTATTAATTACCTACTTGGTGTCTCTTAGAAAGCCTGGTATTGATGGTATCAGTGGCTGAAGAAGGCTGTCAACCCATGCTCCCATCTTTTCACTGTATGCGTCTATACCGCTTACAATAGGTCTTAAGGGGGGAGGAAATTTGTCCTTGTGTACTTTAGGCAAGGAGTGTACTAAGGGGATCTTAGGGAAATCAAGAAATAATTTCTCAGCCATTTTGGATGTAAAGATCCCCATATGCACACCCTCTTCTAATAATGCCTTAAAGGCTGTTTGAAAAGATTTAGTCGGATCTTCCAATAAATGACGATATGTGGATGTGTCTCCTAACATGTCTAGATTTAATTTTTCATAAAGACCCGAATCAAGCACTACAACAGACCCCCCCCCCCCTGTCAGCCATTTTAACTGTAATATAGTTGTTCTCCCTAAGTTGATTTAAGGCTTTGGCTTCCTCTATTGTCAGATTTTTTTTGGGATTGTTTCGCCGTTTTTTGAATAGATACTGCCAGTTTTGTTAAATCTTGTTCCACCAATTCTTGGAACACGTCAAGAATTTCTGGACGTGTATGCACGGGGTAAAAGTAGGGGTTAGCTACAACATAGTTTTCTGGGTCAATTGTCCCCTTACTACCCTCCGCCTCTAAGATCACTGATCAGCATCCAAGCTGGTTAGTAAGTACAGGGTTAATTTTTTTAGCTGTCCTGCTGCTCCTGAGCACTAATCAGTGACACACGTCACTGATTTACGCTCAGTTTTTTGCGCAGAAAAGTCTTCTTTTTTTGGGGAGGGATTGAAAAATGTAACTTAATTTTGTTTTTATTTGTTTCAAATAAGTAACGGACTCTTCATAATTTTTATTGACGTCCGTTAATTAATTAATTAATTTTTTGGGGTTTAGTGGTTTTTTTTTTACAGTCCTTTTTTTCCGTTTTACTACTTTTTTTTTTTTCTAATTTTCCTTTTTTTTGTAAAACAAGTTAATTCCCCAACACGAGTTGAATCACAACATACATCCCCCCACACAAGACACATGTTAAAGTACCAACATTTTATACACCCCCCCTACACAAAACACGTATTAAAGCACCTACATTTTACACGCCCCTTATAAATAAAATAAAAATGTCCCAGTCTTCCGAAAGACGCTACTCAGCGGAGGAGGCGTACACTTTCCTGGACGAGGATAGCGATTCCGCCAGTGATTCGAACGAGGAGTTTACTGCGTTCGTCTTGTCCGAAGCATCCGAATCCTCCTCTGTTGATGAGGGTCCCTCCCGTAGACGCCCCCGTAGGTCAGAAGAGGTGACCCCCCCCAAAGTAGTGACCCCATATGGACTCCCGCCCCAGAAAATTACCAGCCACAAATCCCTGACTTTGTGGCCACCCTGGGAGTCCGTATCGACACTACAGGCCTCACTGAATTAGATTTTTTTAAAGTCTTTTTCTTTGAGGATCTGGTAGATGTCATTGTGGCACAGACTAACCTCTATGCCCAGCAGTTTTTGGCCCTGAACCCCACATCCTCATTCTGCACATGGAACCCCGTAGATGCTGCAGAGATGATGACCTTTTGGGGCCTTCTTCCGCACATGGGCATAGTGAAGAAGCCCGAGGTCCGGCAATATTGGAGTGCTGACATATTTTATAGCACTCCATTTTACCAGCACGCAATAACCCGAAAGCGTTTTGAACAAATTCGAAAATTCTTGCATTACGCAGATAATTCACTGTGCCCGCCCCATGACGACCCCACTTATGACCGCTTATATAAAGTTCGGCCTGTTATCACCCATTTCAGCGCCAAATTTTCAGCGGTCTATACCCCTGAGAAATGTATTTATGTAGACGAGTCCCTCCTACACTTCAAGGGCAGATTCAAATTTCGCCAATACCTGCCCAGCAAAAGAGCATGATACGGGGTTAAACTTTACAAGCTGTGTGAGAGTACTTCTGGGTACACTTACAGCTTCAGAGTTTACGAAGGGAAGGATAGACAAATATTGCCGCCAGAATGCCCCCCTTCCCTAAAAATTAGTGTGGAATTTGGTGCACCCACTGCTAGATAAAGGTTACCACCTGTATGTGGATAACTTTTACACCAGCATTCCCCTTTTTAAGTCCTTCGGCTGTAGACGTACAGAAGCCTGCGGCACAGTGAGAAAGAACCAGAGGGGACTACCCAAAACCTTTGTTGCGCAATTCCTCCCAAGGGGTGAAAGCAGGTCCCAATCCAGCGGTGACCTGCTGTTGGTAAAAAAAAAGGATAAGAGGGACGTCCTTGTATTGTCCACCTGTCACAGCCCCAGCACTACCCCTGCCAATGTACGAGGTACCAGTGGTACAGTCGCCCACAAACCCGACTGTATTCTGGATTACAATCGGTACATGTGAGGGGTAGACCTGTCGGACCAGGTGCTGAAGCCGTATAGTGCCACACGGAAGAACAAGGTGTGGTACAAAGAGCAGGCCGTGCACATTGTGCAAATGGCGATGTACAACGCTTTTGTTCTTTTCCGTTTGTACAGGCCAGACGGGAAAGTTTATTACCTTCCAAGAGAAGGTAATAAAGGCGCTTGTTTTTGGGAACCAGGGTGAGGGCCCCAGCACTTCTGGTTCTGACGTCCCCCGTATTGTACCTGGTCAGCATTTCCACAATGAAATCCCACCACTGGCAAAAAGGGTAGGACACACAAAAAATGCAGAGTTCGCTACAAAAGGGGAATCAGAAAAGATACAAGCTATCATTGTGAAACCTGCCCTGATAAGCTTGGCCTCTGCATGAAAGAATGTTTCAAACTGTATCACTCGTCTATGGATTTCTAGTTGGAGCATTCTTTTATACTTTTTTTTTTTATTTGCACCATTCCCTGAAGCACTGAACCTTCCATACGATTTATTGTGCGGTAACATGACACGTCCGGAAAAAATGTCAGTTTGCATTTTTCACCTTTGTAATGCACAATAATGTCTGAATTAATTTTATGAAACACCTGTCTGTTCATAATTTGAATTACACGCCTTAAAATGTTCCTTGAGGGGTGTACGTTCTAAAATGGGGTCACTTTTGGGTGTTTTATAATATTCGTTCACATCACAGCATGTACAATTGTCAGGACATGCTGTGTATTTCAGCAAAATAGGCGTGTCATGTGCATAATTGCTATGTCTTCTCCATGGCATGTTTCAGGGGGTAGCCATATTCTAGGGTGACATGTGGAGTGTCCCTAGAACAGGGAGAAATGGCAGAAAAATTGGGAATCTAATTTTTCAATTTTGCGCAAGGCGTGTCGCTGTTATTGTGCAGTAAGATGGCGAATTACGAATAAACGTCAGTTTGCATTTTTTGCCTTTCTTATGCATAATAATGTCTGTGAATTAATTTTATGAAACACCTGCCTGTTTAAAATTTGAATTACACCCCTTAAAATGTTCCTTGAGGGGGTGTACGTTCTAAAGTTGGGTCACTTTTGGGTGTTTTATATTATTCGTTCATACCACCGCATGCACAATTGTCCGGACATGCTGTCTATTTCAGCCACATATACGTGCCATGTGCATAATCGCTATGTCTTCTCCTTAGCGTGTTTCAGGGGGCAGCTAAATTCTAGGGTGACATGTGGGGTGTCCCTAGAACGGGGAGACATGGCAGAAAAATTGGGAATCACATTTTACATGTCAACTGAAGTGGTCCCTAAAAAAATCTGTGTTTGTAATTTTCTTGAAAATGTGAGAAGTTGCTATTAAAATTTTAAGCCTCCTAACATCCTATAAAATATAAAAGAAATAAAAAAAAATGATGTCAACATACAGAAGACATATGGTAGATGCTATTTATTTATTTTGTGTAGTATTACTGTCTGTGTTAGAAGGAGAAATTTTTGAAATTTACAAATTTCAAATTTTTCCAAAGTTCCACGATATTTTGAAATTTTTCACAAATAAATGAGTATTGTATGGACCAAAATTTCTTACTAACTTAAGGCACAATATGTCACGAGAAAACAATCTCTGAATCATGTGGATAGGTAAAAGCATTAAAAAGTTATTCTCACAAAGTGACATAGGTCAGATTTCAAAAATAGGGCTGGGTCAGGTAGGCCAAAACTGGCTGGGTCCTTAAGGGGTTAATATATTATTATCCAACACAAGAGCATAGAAGCATGGAAGCAATATTCAAAATACCTATTTACATATATATATATATATATCCTTTATTCTTAATATAAGGTGCGTTATGAAATGGGATTCAGAATCACTATGTGTCCTCTTATTGTTTTTAGGATTCTAAGTTTGCATTATTCCTACTGTGTTTATACACCCTCCCATTTTCCAAGGTAGTCACCATATTTTAAATTCACTATTTCACTATAAGTAGCTATTCTATTCACTAGTCGGGCTGCTACGTTCCCTCGGCGGCTTCCGCTTGTTTTCGGTTGCAGTCCGCAGTGTCTCCACTATAAGTATACAAAGTATCAGCAACTAATAATAATCAAACGCCCCTTATTCTTTCACTATCATACTTCGTCACTGTATAATTCCCCCGTTGATTATCATTCCAAGTTCTACAATTCTGTTGTTGATTATTGTAATATAAAGATCAATGTTACAAGTTCAGCCGGACATCCATCGAATGTTAAAATATATGTTCTTTTAAGTTTTTCATAAGAGAGCTTTTAACCAATGTATTAGTTTTTCATTTATACCCAGCAGTATAGCATTTGAGGCAAACTCTAAGCTATTTTAACGCTCAAGTCAGTTGGATTTTCTTCCATTTCTATTATATAGATATCTATACATGTCCAATGTTAAATATAGTACGGGAGTTTACTGGTGTATCTCTTCAGGTAAAATGACATCAATTGATTGACACGTCTCCTCAGCATTCACGATGCTCCTCAAAGCAGTATCCGGACGTTTCCCCTTGATTGATAGGTGTCTTATTCAATCAAGGACATCCTTACGTTTTGAAAGCCGCAATTCAAAGTAATCACATCAGAGACTTGTCCAGCAAAACTAATTGACTTTTGACCATTAATATTTGTTTATTTAAACAGATCACATGGAGTAGATCTACATACTTCTGAGGAAGCGCGGGTGTTCCGCGCGAAACGCGTCAAGTACTGCTGTGTTTTATCCTGTGTTTTTAAATGTACGATGGTAAAAATCCATTGTACTTTTAATAATAAAGATAGCCGTTCTTTCTATCTACCCGCGAGGGACTGAAATTCCTTCCAAAGTGTGCCGGATCGACGCTCTTCCTTATTGGGATCTGCATTCTCTACACTACTGGCCAGCACCTGAGCTTCTTCTGGATAGTGATTCCGGCAGCCGTAGTAAGGGCGACGGATATAACAGCCCTGTAAGCTTTAATGAGTGTTGTGCCTATATATTGCACAACCTCATAAGGTGAGCACGCTCTTACTCTGTTTTGTTTCCCTGCTTTGTACGTAATTGTTTTACACTATTGTGCGCGCCCTCCTTTTTCATTTTGTTTTGTCTATAATTTTCCTGATATCCGCACCTACAACCTGGCCTGCTTATTCAGACACAGCCTAGATTGGCTGAAGAACACGGATTATTATTCTAATACCAATTTAGAGGGCACCCTGGCTCACCTGTGGTCTCTTTCGGCACTTCTACACACAAAACTCTCGGCTTTACCTCCCAACATTAGGACCAACCTAGTATTCAGGGACACCTGGGTAGCTAGGAAGGAGGCGAGGAAATTACCAAGGCTACCGTGGACCATAAGTAAATACATGCCCATACAGGGACATCCGGAATTCTCTTTAGGTGTGAATAACCCGCATCTTCAAGTATGGCACCAGAAGGGAATCAAAAACGTTAGTCACCTTTATGATCAGACCCATTCCAAACTGTTAACTTTCCAGAGCTTTAGATCTAAGTATGACCTGCCCCAATCATACTTCCTCACATACTCACAAATCTGTAACTTCGTGAAATCAAGAATGCTCCAAGTAGGCAAGGTGCTCTCAAATGTCTCCTTTGATTCCCTAATGATTCCCTAAGCATTCACTGGCGGGGTTGTATCTGAAACTAAGGGAGCCTGTGATACAGAGGGCCACGGCCACGCAGTTTAAAAACTGGTCTTCCGACTTCCAAAGTGATGAACTTCAGGCAGTGATTGTCAGGGGATGGAGAGCGATGTGTAAACATATTGGTTGCGAAAATGTGAGGGATACACAGTTTCGACTCGTGCATAGAGCAATCTATGGTTTCAACATTCCTCCACACCCACTGGCGTCAAATTGCAAACTTATGTGCCCTAAATGCTATAGACCCAAGTCAGATATGGTGCATGGCATGTGGTCTTGTACGGAATCGCAGGGGTTGTGGAGAAAGGTTGTCAACTTACTTCGAGACAAGATAGATATTGACCTGCCTTTTTGCCAGAGGTATTTTTATTCCATTATTTACCCCCCCCCTCCCCGAGACAAAATCCCCTCACTTGCTCCACACTACCTTGTTGGGAACTAAGCGTTGCATCCTGGCGAGATGGTCGGAGTCATCCACTGCTACCATAGACATGATTGTAAATGGTAAAACACTACATGTTTATGGACAGACTTGAGACAGAACGTGAAAAACATACACAATCACAGAGATTCTTCGCAAAATGGAAATTGTTCATTGAGCACTTTTTGAATGAGACAGAAATTAAGCTCACAATGACACCTTTCCTGACATCACAGTGGTACCTCAGAGCGGATTTAGCGGGCAACTTTGGAAAATTAAAAATAGCGTAACTTTATAGGGGAGAGCTGGAGCTAGGGGAGCACTCTAACTATACAGGTTACTGAGTTCTGATATAATGCTCTCGAAGTGGGGGATGTAATCAAACCCTGACTACGGTGACACTGGGTAGAAAGGAATATATTTCTAGCACATATGGCATAACATTTTTGATGCTCCTCGCCTGGCCCCTTAGTGGTGAACTAGACTGCTGTCTCTGTGGTTGTTGATGTTTCTTTTCTTTATTGTTCTATATATATTCTTTATATCTCATTTATATGGAAAATGTGTCAAGATGTGTCGAATCCACTAGACAAAATTGTGGGACTCATTTTTGATCGAAAGAAATCTGCTCTAGTTTCCGCTTGGATTAACACAGGATGATGCGCACTGTTTTCAGTTGAATAGACTGTGGATAGCTAAAAGGCGTAGACATAGTGAATATTTGATTGTATTTAAAGTTTCAAACTGTGATCGACAATAGACTTTTATGCCTTTTTCATATTGGGCGCATTATCTTGTAACAAGTTGTTGTGATGATTGTAATTTCTCCTTTGGAAAAAATTTTCTTTGAATAAAAATGAGTTTTCAAAATAATAAAAAAAAACCTACATAAAGAAGCTACTTTTCTTTAAAGTAGAAAGTGATTTTTCGCTTCCAGCAGCTATGACTGTTATACATAAGGACTTGTATTATCTGTATTAGTTATCTGTTTAATTTTCTTTATTCTTCATTTTTTATTATGATGTTGGTTGATATTGTGGGGCTTCAAAACTAATTACCAGTTTTTCATAGAGTTATGGTTGATGGTTCTCTGTAAAAGCTATTTATTCAACTCTATATTTTACATATTTATTAGTCCCTTGAGAGGACTCAAGGTGGAAAACACAACAAGGAGTTGTGATGTGGCCGAGAACCATGTCCCCTATGCAGCCACATATGGCTGCACAAGATACTGGCAAACTTGTGCAGCCATTGGCAGCTGCGTAGGGCTCGTGGTTCTGGACCACATCACAAATTAATTGCAACCGCACTGTGTAATCTCACCCTTAAAGGGGTTTTCTCGCTAAAATGATTGGGTTTTAATTAAAAGATCTTTAAAAAACAAGAAGCTTTGCAATATATGTTCATTACAAATGTCCTACTGATTTTGAGTTATCCCTGGTAGTAGGAGTGCATCAGCTTCTCAAATCACTGTAGCCACTGACCTGTTGATTTTTTATCTCACTGGCAGCCAGTGCTGGTGATTCATCAGCTTCTCAATACAGGTCTGAGCACAGAGCCCCTCCCACACAGTGTGTGATGCTTCTGTAAGGGAGGGGGAGGGCTCAGGCTTCTGTGTCTGTGTAGCTGTGCTGCCTGGATTAACCCTGTGTGCCCCTGCTCCATCCAGCTCTCTACACAGATTGAGGAGAGCAGAGGTGAGGCTGATCTGTGGTCAGTAGGATGTGATAGCAGTGAAGTGTGTTACTATAATCATGATGTGCCTGTGGAGCTTTGACTATACTAATAGAACAGATCAGGGGGGCATGTGAACGGTTCATATCCCTCTCTGCTCTGCTGTATTAGGGACAGATGGTGATTATAGTAACACACAGATGGGAGGACAGTGTTTGTGTTTGTTTTTGCTTGAGATGTCCGTGGAGATTTGTATGCTAAGCAGTGGGTATAGGAACCTTTACAACACAGCTTCACAGACCTCTGGCTCCATAGCCACTCATAGATCAGCCCTCTCCCTGCTGTCTCCTGACTCTGTGGAGAGGAGCAGCAAGAGCTCAGCCACAGCAGCCGCATAGTGCAGCTGATCCAGCAGTGAGCAGCAGATCTAGGCAGGCACACATAGGGTTAACTCTGGCAGCAAACCCCCTCGCCCTCCCCCTGCTGTATAGAAGTTACTGCAGTTGGCTGTAGTAGTAGTGCTGCCAGACACACTGAGGTAGGCTGAAAGCCTGTAGTGAGACAACTCCTTTAAGTGCATTTAAGTACACTGGCACTAGGCTGTAGTATAGTGTACTGTACCCAGCCTTCAATCTTGTTGCTTGTTCACGGTTTGTCATTGGACCAATGTCTTACATTAGCTATTTCTTTCTACTTTTTAATACATAAACCAAAAAAATGCTTTACATGTCTCAGCCACTAACAGGTACCATTGAAACAAGGATATCAATGGTTTTAATGTTTCAAACTGTGTGTTTAAGTTAATTTTCCTTTTTTACTCACCACATTAAAATTTGTTGCAATATTACAGTGGAAATGCTATTGAAGTGACAGTCAGAGAACCTGAGCTCCGTTCTTCATCCATGAAGTAATTATGAACATTATTGAGCACCATGTTTGTCATACGAAACAAGCCTGAATGTAGCAGTTGAGCACATGACAAAACAATGCAGTTACTGTCTAGACAAAACATATCTGGCTGAGAAGAATGCCTTGTTGTTGATGTTTAAATTTTGGTCTACTCTGTATAAATCTCGGTCATTAAGACTATGTTCAAACGGCTTAATTGCGGGACGTATTTCGCCCCGCAATTACGCCGTGTGTATGGGGGGCGGGAGTGGGGCGGAGGGCATGTCACTTCTCTCCCCGCTCGCCGTATTGTGCGAGCAGCGAGAGGAGACGTAATCCATAGTTCTCTATGAGAACTGTGGATTACTGTAATGATTGGGACGTATCTCGCCCCGTATTTCGCGTCGTACTGCACGAAATACGGGGCGAGATACGTCCCAAAATAAGCCGTGTGAACATAGCCTAAGGGTCAGTCCACACAACAAGCAATTCCTGTCGAATTTACACGAAGATTCAATGACGTCCACAGGATTTTCTTGAGGTAAGACTTCAAAACCACTGTTTTTTCAAAAAACTTAGAACATGTTCAATAATCTGCTGTATTTCAAGCCAAAAAATGCATCCCAAACAATTCTATGTTGGCTCTGTGTCAAAAAACCCAAAAAGATGAATAGGACTGGTTTTCTGACTGTGAATGCGCTGGAAAATAAAGAACCTCAAAATCCACATAAAATAATGGATCCAAAGTGGTTTTCAGTGGTAGAATCCGACGAGGATTTTGTCATTGTCGTGTGGACGTACCCAAATAGGTGCTTAAATGTGTGTAATCCTCTTAGTATGTGTATTCCTGGACTACTGCTCTTGTCATTGCAAACACTCTGTCAGTAATTAGATTTTTCCCTGTGTAATCCTTTTGATAGGTTTATGACCTGTTATTACAACTCTACTCTCCCTGATGTGTATATTGAGTCAACACTATAATATATCTTGTAATCTTGCTTCATCTATTTCCCCCACTTTATTAATTAAGCTGACTTAACTCCTCCCTTGTCTTGTTCTCACCTGGTAGCCTGATTAGGGTTTTATTCAGTATAAATTTGCCAGTACTGGTCCTCTGTGACCATGGTCTGAAGGTTCCATTTTTCAAAGTGTGGCCGCTTCTAAATATGAGGATGAATTAAAACCAGAATTAAACAAAGATTACAAAAATAAAACACCTACTTATGCTTGTCTCTTCCACTAACAGCTTCATCACCTACCACACTCACCCACCATGTTTTTCCTGTCTATAATCTCAAACTCCATTTTCCTAAATTTAGTCACCTACCCACATACCCCTCTGCTGGGCACTAAGCATTGTATCTCTCCATGTATTCTACCCTTTCATCTGTCTCCCACTACTAACCTGTTAACCACTATCAATGCTCTCTGCACTAAACAGACCTAAGCATATTACTGTCTATCCTACTCCCACTTGCTAAAGTTCTCTCTATTACTTCTGGCTACTGGGGACATATCTCCTAACGCCGGGCCTCCACAGCACATTCCCACTAATGTACCTCCCTTTCCTAAAATATTCACCACTACAAATCCATCCTTTAACCCATTCCCAACATTGGATGTACCAGTACGTCTTATCTAGAAGTGACTTCCTGCAAATGGACGTACTGGTATGTACGTCCATTTGCATTAGGCTGTGCAATGCATTAGGCTGTATTAATGATTGCACCCCGTAGTGGTTAAGCGCCCTAGGGGGACTCAAAGTAAAAAAATAAATAAATAAAATTTTAAAGTGTAAAAAAAAAAAGTATTAAAAGTTCAAATTGCCCCCCTTTCGCCATTTTACAAATAAAAACAAAATAAAAAAGTTACACATATTTGGTATTGGCGCGTCCAAAAAAATTTGATCTATAAAAATATAACATCATTTATCCTTTACGCTGAACACCGTAGAAGAAAAAAAATTCCAAACGGCAAAATTGTGTTTTTGGGTCATTTCACGTTGCTTAAAAATTGGAATAAAAGTGATCAAAAAAGTTGCATGGATTACAAACTGCTAGCAATAAAAAGTACACTTCAGCAAAAAATTCCCCCTCACTGACGTCCGTAGGTGTTAGTACAAAAAAGTTATTGGTCGCACAAAATGGCGCCTCGGCGCAAATTTAAAAAAATGAAAATGTTTGGAATTTTTTTACAGTGCCAAAACATAACGGAAACCCTACATGTTTGGTATTGGCGGATGCCAAAACACATATTTACCTAAGATTGAACGCTGTAGAAGCAAAACTCCCGCAAATATGGCGCAAGTAAGTTTTTTTCACAATTTGTCCCACTTGGAATCTTTTTTTGATTTCACAGTATATTCTATAGTACAGTGAATAACACCATTAGAAAGTACATCTTCTTCCGCAAAAAAAAAAGCCCTCATAGGTTTATGTATGTGGAAAAATAAAGTTATGGCTCCGGGAAGGCGAGGAGGGAAAAACGAACGGGTCAACAAAAAAAAAAAAAAAGCAAGGTCCTTAAGGGGTTAAAATAAAAATAGAAAAGTTTGAGGTCCCAAATTAAATCCCTGTACAAATACAACCAAGAACACAAGCAACGCACATGCATTTTTTCACAATTTTAAAACACTTTTTTTTCACAATTGCACGTAAAAATTTTGAATTTGAGTTCTCCAAAACAAAATATAAAGAAACATAGTCTTGTGACATATCAAATGAAAGCCAGAACCGTTCTGAGAAAAAATTATACCTCTCCCACTTCTTTATCTTAATTCTAACCCAAGATATGATAAAAGATGTCATACCAAGCCAAAATTCCCGTTTTTCAAAACTTTAGAAGTCTGTAAAAAATTAACTGATGAAGTAAAAAATTTAATTTTTTTTATTTGTAATTAACTAAAGTTGTACTTCATAAAAACAAAAAATAAAAAAAATCTAAAGACGTCAGGTAAAAAAAATATTTATGGTATGGAATGAACCTTACCTGACAGCCCAGAAGGCATGGTGAGTGACAGTTGCCATAGAGACCAGTACATAGCAGTTCTGCTATGTACTGATATCTATTGCATCAGTGATCTGAAGTTCAGTATAGAGAAAAGTAAAAAAAAAAAAAAAAAAATAGTAAAAAACATACACGAAAAATAAAATAAAAACAAGTATACCACCTTTTTCCCCTTTTCATGTTAATGAACCCACATGGTGAATGCTGTAACCAAAAAAAAAAAAAACAATCACAGAATTGTGATTTTTGTTCATCCCGCAATACATAAAATGGAATAAAAAGCGATCAAAAACTCATATAAATACCAAAGTGGTACCAATGAAAATGCCAGTTCATCTCGCAAGTTATGGCTATCCATAAATATTGTTTTACACAATAAAAACTTTTTTTTAACGCGCTTCAACGTAAAAAAAAAAAAAATTAATTCATAAAGATACCAATAAGAACGTCAACTCATCCCGCAAAAAACAAACCACTACAATGCTCCATACACAGAAAAATAAAAAAGTTATGGCCGTTAGACTTTGGTGATGCAAAAACGTGTTTTTCCTTTTGAATAAAAGTGTTTATATTGTGTAAAAGTAGTAAAACAAAAAATATATAAATATCACTGTAATCGCATTGAACGGCTGAGTAAAGCTAGCATGTCATTTAGACTGCATAGTGACTACTGTAAAAAATAAAAATCACTACCAGGATTGCTCTATTTTGTTCAAAACGCCTCATAAAAACCTTAATAAAAAGTGATCATAGCATTATATCCACCCCATAATGGTACCAATAAAAACGTCAGCTCATCCTGCAAAAAAAACAAGCCAATAATCAGCTACGTATACAGAAAAATAAAAAAGTTATGGCTAACAGACTATGAAGACATAAAAACTAAATGTTTTATAAACGCATATCTATTTTGTAAAAGTATTAAAACATTAAGGGCGACATGTATGATCGGGAGTTGCGCCTTTTTTATGGCGAAAACGGCGCCTCACCGATCCGAATCCCCTGTCGGACGCAGGGATGCGATGTTAGGCGCAACCCTCGCCACTTTCGGATGCACCTAAAATGAAGGGCCGTGTAATGGACGCAGTGTGGGCGTTCCGGGGCGGGACGCGGCACGTTCGAAAACTCCGAGGCATGTATGATCGCGGGTCGGCAAAGTGCGGCGCATTGCAGCGCTCGCCAGCTCCGACAGGCAGACCTAGTTGAAGTTGGTCTAAATGAGCCGGAGGAGGCGAAGTGAAGCGAGAACGTAACATGAGAGGAAACATATAGAAGATCGCAAAAGAAATCCATCTCGGCTCTCAGCGCCGTGCAGCATGGAGTATGATTCCAAAAATCTTTTTTAATACGTGTAAAATATTATCAGAAAAAGAGCTCAAACTTTCTAAAAAAAAAAAAAAATCAAGAACGGTGCTACATCAGGAATTAGGATCTTGGAAATTGTCGGGAAATACAGTAATTCAAATTCTGTAAGCGCTTCTCATTGGTTCGCAGAAACCAGCCAATCAGAATACGAGCGACAGTGACCCATTATAAGCTATGGAGAAGTATGGACCAATCAAATGCAAAGATGGGACAGTTCAAAATACAGTAAAAACGCAGAAAAGAGCTGATTGTTTGAACTAGCAGGGGCTTGGTAATCCCGGCCAATCAGAATAGGAGCGACAGTGAACCATTATAACCTATGGAGAAGTATTGACCAATCAAATGCAGGACAGTTCAAAATACAGTAAAAATGCAGAAAAGAGCTGATTGGTTGAACTAGCGGGGGCTTGGCTATTCCGGCCAATCGGAGCGTGAGTTACTTTGTCCCATTGTAGTCTATGGCCAGATCGGGGCACTGAAATCTCGGCTCTCAGCGCCGTGGAGTATGATTAACCCCTTAACGACCTTGGGCGTATGAGTACGTCCCAGGGCCGCTAAGGGGCTTTGCAGGGGGATCGCTCCGCGACCCCCCCGCACAGCCACCGGGTGTTAGCGGCTAATTGCCGCTAACACCCGGAAGTAGCAGCGCCGACGTGTGGCGCCGCCCGCTGGCGCTATTTAACCCATCAGACACCGCAGCAAAGATGGCCGTGGCGTCTGAATGAATGCCAATCGGTGCCGCGCACCGATCGTTACGGTCATCGGCAGGACAGCTGTCCTGAGGAAGCGTGGGTTTTCCGCGCGAAACGCGTCATCCGTGCACTTGTTTTTATCGTTCATACTGTTTTAATTCTGTCGGGGCCTGAAACCTCTGATAGTTTTAGAATAAAATATTGATGGTTTAATTATACCATTGCCTGAGACGCCGATTTTGCTGAGTGCGCCGGGTCCACTACTATCCTCCACAGGGATATCCACAATACTTCTTGCCTGGTTCATTACAGGACCGGGATATTTTTTCGGACCTAGGCAGCCGTGCAGAGGGCGACGGAAAAAACAGCCCTTCAACCGTATTCTAGTGTTGTGCCTCTCCCTTGCACAACTCCATGTGGTGAGCTCATTACTTGCTTATTCCTTTTTTCTTTTTTAAAGGTTTTATACTATTGTGCGCCCCCTCCTGTTTTGTCTCCTTTTCTCTTATATATTTTCCCTTTGATTTTAAATGATCCACTTTTTCACTACATTTCTTCGCTTTTAGACAGCTTTGATTTTTCACTTTATTCATTCATTCATTTGAAGGACAACTCTTTTTGCTCTTCACTAACATGTTTAATGATTTTTCGCTCATGTCTCGAATCGGAATACATGTTAGGCGCAGTACCGCACTGCACCCCACACACTGGCGAGGTGGACTTTTCACCGCATGTATGAGCGCACCTCCTCGGACGACGAATCTTAGGCGCAGTCACGCACTGCGCCTAAGTTCCGCACTGCGCCTCACACACTGGCGAGGCGCGGTGGACTTTACACCGCATGTATGAGCACACCTTTAATAGCAATTTTTCACATTTTAAAGAACATTTGCAACATTGATTTGTTTAGGTACCAGTCCGGGGTGGCTTTGAGGGGCCTGTATGTTAGATACCCCCATAAATTACTCAAACTAAAAAAAACACTATTCAGAACAGTGTTTCGAAAGTTTGTTAATCCTCTAGGTTTTTTCACAGAAATTAAAACTAAGTGGAGGTGAACTTTCACTGTTTTGTAAATTTGCAAATTTAATCGAACACAGTAGATGCTCCCAAGAAATTGCAACTCAACATTGATTCCCCCCAATACTGGCATGTTTAGAAGTATTCTAAAAATCTGAAAAACAGCTAAAATTTAACCTTTATTAAATCTCGCTAAGAGTATGTTCACACGGCGTAATTTCGGCGCACATTTTGCCGCGTATTTGCGCTTAATACGCGGTGAGATGCGTGCCGCAATTATGGAAATCCACAGCTCTCATAGAGAATTATGGATTACGCCTCGTCCCCCGCGGGTACAATACGATCATATTGTACACGCGGGGAGATAAGTGACATCTCAATCGCTGTGCTTCGGGAGTATGCGCTGATCAGCGCGACTCCCAAATAACCCGGCGTATTGCGCCGCGTACTGTATGTGCCGCAATTACGCTGAGTGGACATACCATAAGAATATATAAAATGTGATTTCTGAATCGCATGAAGTCATTAAACTATTCCCAAGTATATATCTTATATATTACATATATATAACCGTGGGTGCCTCTAAATTTCAGATAGACACTCTCTGGTCCATATATTCTGTTAAAAAGATGAAGACATAAATATCCTAACGGTCCCTGTTGCACCCTGCCTGTCTGGTGGGGCCGCCGTCCCAAAATGGAGGACCCCACCCTACAAAGGCTGTCCTCTAACACACTATGATATATAACGAAAGGAATAAGTTATGGCTGCAAGGTCCTAAATAGTAACCCAACGCAGAATTGCGATTTTTGTTCATTCCGCAGCACATAAAATGGAATAAAAGTTATCAAAAGCTCTTATAAACACCACAGTGGCACCAATTAAAACGTCAGTTCATCCCTCAAAAAAAAAAGTCCTTACACAGCTTTGTATATGGAAAAATAAAAAAGTTATGGCTATTAGCAATCAAAACAGATCAAAACACAAAAAAAGTGATTCCACATAAAAAAACTATATAAACTGGGTATCGCCATAATCGTCTCGACACAAGGTGTAAAACTAACATGTCATGGATACTGCACGGTGAGCGCTGTTAAGAATAAAAAACACTACCATCTCTGGACACACCTGCCCGTCTCCCATTCAGAAATATCCACTCCATGAACACTCAGGAATTCACAGACGCCATACAGTCCTTACTGCCCCCAATCTCCTCCCTCTCCTGCCCTGACCTGGCATCCAAACAATATAATGAAACTCTTTCCACCACCCTGGACACATTGGCACCGCTCAAACACCACACCACCAGAGTCAGACACCCACAGCCATGGCACACGCCTCAGACTCGCCATCTGCAGCGATGTTCCAGATGTGCGGAGCGTCTGTGGAGAAAGTCGAAGCTACCTGCAGACTTTCTCCACTACAAATTTATGCTCAGGACTTATCAAACTGCCCTTCACAGCGCCAAACAAAAATATTTCATCTCCCTCATCGCAACCTTACACAACAACCCTAAACGCCTGTTTGACACCATCCACTCCCTTCTCAGGCCTAAAGCTCAGGCCCCGGTCTCTGACCTCCATGCTGAAGACCTGGCCACTCACTTCAAAGAGAAAATTGACAAAATCCGGCAAAACATCTCATCTCAAACCCCAAGCAGCAGCCATCTGGTCCCTCCCCGCACATCCCCCAGCCTACTCTCAGCTCTTGACCCGACAACAGAAGAAGTGTCCAGGCTTCTGCTGTCTGCACGCCCCACCACCTGCTCTAGTGACCCCATTCCCTCCCACCTTGTCCAGTCTATTTCTCCAGCTATCATCTCTCACATAACTGCAATCTGTAACCTCTCTCTCTCCACTGGGATCTTCCCATCTTCCTTTAAACATGCTGTCATAACTCCCTTACTGAAAAAGCCCACTCTGGACCCATCCTGCGCTGATAACTACCGACCAGTCTCTAACCTGCCCTTCATCTCCAAACTCCTGGAACGCTTGGTCTACTCTCGCCTAATCCGCTATCTCTCTACTAACTCTCTTCTTGACCCTCTGCAATCAGGTTTCCGCACCCTACACTCCACGGAAACGGCTCTAACTAAAGTCTCCAATGATCTCCTCACTGCGAAATCTCAGGGCACCTACTCATAGTGGCGTCTTCTGGATCTCTCTGCAGCGTTTGACACTGTTGATCACCAACTTCTCCTCAGCATGTTCAGCACCATCGGTATCCAGGACACCGCTTTCTCTTGGTTCTCTTCCTACCTCTCTGACCGCTCTTTCAGTGTCTCATTTGCTCCTCTCCTCTTCCTCTTGCTGTCGGGGTTCCTCAGGGATCAGTTCTTGGTCCTCTCCTCTTCTCAACCTATACAGCCCCCAATGGACAAACCATCAGCAGATTTGGCTTCCAGTACCATCTATATGCTGATGACACCCAATTATACACCTCCTCCCGAGACATCACTCCTGCTCTGCTACAAAACACCAGTGACTGTCCGCTGTCTCTGACATCATGTCCTCCCTGTATCTTAAACTAAACCTCACTAAAACTGAACTTCTAGTCATCCCACCATCTACTAACAGACCTTACCCTGCCCTTTCTGTCTCAGTGTGTGGCACCACCATAACTCCTAGGCAGCAGGCTCGCTGTCTTGGGGTTATACTAGAGTCCGATCTGTCTTTCTTCCCCAATATCCAATCCCTTGCCTGCTCCTGTCACCTGCACCTCAAGAACATCTCCAGAATCCATCCTTTTCTCACTGTGGAAACAACTCAAACTCTCTTTGTTGCTCTTATTCATTCTCGTCTCGACTACTGTAACTCCTTGCTTATCGGTCTCCCTCTGTGCAAACTCTCCCCTCTCCAATCAGTCCTGAATGCAGCAGCCAGGCTTGTCTTTCTTTCCAGCCGCTATACTGATGCCTCTACCTTGTGTCAGTCACTGCACTGGTTGCCTATCCTGTACAGAATACAACATAGACTCATCACTCTCACTCATAAAGCTCTCCACAGTGCTGCTCCTCCCTACATCTCCTCCCTCATCTCGGTCTACCACCCTACCCGCTCTCTCCGCTCTGCTGATGATATCAGGTTACACTCATCAATCATCCGAACCTCCCATGCCTGTCTCCAAGACTTCTCACGTGCGGCACCAGTTCTCTGGAACATGCTACCGCGGGCGATCAGGCACACTCAGAACTCTCATAGCTTTAAAAGGGCCCTGAGAATACATCTTACTCTGGCCTACCAGAATCCCTAATGCTAACACCCCTCCTCCCCCCACACTCCCTAGCGCACTCATCTCATTTTCAGCACTTAACTGTATATAGATGCACTGTTTGGGTGGCAGGTTCATACGAATTCTACGTATAACAACCCCATATTTATGTCACATGGCTGGACCATTGTAAATCTAGCACTTCTTATCCTTCGTCTCTCCCGTACACCCTACTAGAGTGTACGCTCTTGCGAGCCGGGCCCTCTCACCTTGTGTCTCATCTGTAAGTAGCTTTTCATTGTGCAATGTATTTCTTTTGTCTGTACCTACACCCTCCAAATTGTAAAGTGCTGCGGAATATGTTGGCGCTATATAAATAAAGATTATTATTATTATTACTACTAGGATTACAGCATTTTTGTCACCATGCCTTCCAAAAAACGGATTTAAAAGCGATCAAAAAGCCCTGTCCTCCCAAAAATGATACCAATAAAAACGTCATCTCATCTCGTACACAGAAAAATAAAAAAAGTTATGGGTCTCAGACTATGGTGTTGCAAAAACGAGTTTTCCTTTTTGAATAAAAGGGTTTTTATTGTGTAAAAGCAGTAAAACATAAAAAAATATACAAATTGGGTATCGCTGTAATCGTATCGACCTGCTGAGTAAAGCTAGCTTGTCATTTATACCACAAAAACAAAAAAAAAAACACTACCAGGATTGCTGTATTTTGTTCAAATTAATAAAAAAGTGATCAAAGCGTCACATGCACCCCATAATGGTACCAATAAAAAATATCAACTCATCCTGCAAAAATCAAGCCCATAATCAGCTCTGTATACAGAAAAATAAAAAAAGTTATGGCTGTCAGACTATGACAACATAAAAATGCAATTTTTTATAAACTCATTTCTATTGTGTGAAAGTAATAAAACATACAAAACTATATAAATTGTAGATCATTGCAATTGTACCGAACCACATAGTAAAGTTATCTTGTCTTTTATCCCGTATGGCAAACACTGTAAATATGAAGCCTAAAAAACCATGGCGGAACTGCATTCCCTCCCCCCCCCCCCCATTTTCATGGCCCAATGCTAAAAAACTGTGGAACATCTGTGCACCCAAAATGCATAATACACCCCTAGATGAGATCCATGAGTGGTGTTGAATCCAAAATAGGGTGACTTCTTGAAGGATTGGCCTGTTCTGGTACTTTGGGGGCATTGCAATGGAGACATGGCTCGCACCAAAATCTGCGTTCCAAAAGCCAAATAGTGCTCCCTCCCTTCTACGCCTTTCCATGTACCCAAACAGCAGTTTACACCCACAAGTAGGGTATTGCCAAACTTGGAAGAAATTGCGTAACACAATTTGGGATGATTTTTTTTCCACGATTTCATGTAAAAATTAAACATTTTAAACTAAAATTGCAGATTGTTGGAAAAAAGTTTTCTTTTTATTTTCAGTGCCGAACGCTAAAAAAATTTGTGAAACACCTGTGGGGTCGATATACTCTCTACACCCCTGGATATATTCCTTAAGGGGTGTAATTTCCAATCTGGGGTCTTTTTAGGGGAGTTTATTAAGTTTTAGCACCTCAGGGTGTCCGCAAACCTGTAATGGTGCCTAAATAAAATCATAATGAAAATGAGACCCCAGAGTCCAGTAGGTGCTCCTCCTACTTTGAGGCTTGTGGTTGAGCCAAATAGCGCACTAGGGCCACATATGGGATATCTCTGAAAACGGCAGAATCTGGGGAATTGATGTTGAGTTGCATTTACCTGGTCATATCTACCGTGTTCAAGTGAATATTGAATAAAATTGAAAATCTGCAAAAAAAAAAAAAAATAATAATTTAAATTTCACCTCCACTTTGCTTTAATTTCTTTGAAATATCTAAAGAGGTAACAAACTTCCTAAATGCTTTTTTAAATACTTTAAGGGGTCTAGTTTCTTAGATGGGGTCATTTATGGGGGTATCTAATATACAGACCACCGAAATCCACGTCAGAACTAGACTTGCCATTATGTAAGAGTGGCAAGAAGAAAGTTCTTCTGAAAGCAAGCCATAAGAACTCATAATTAATGGGAAAATTGATGCCGTCAAATACAGGGCAATCCTGGAGGAAAACCTGTTAAGGTATGTTCACACGGCATCTTGGTGGGGCGTCTGCCTGAAACATGTCCCGAACCCTTGGAAAATTCAAACGCTAAATGAGCTATGTTTACCTGCCTTTTTCCCCGCGCGTAAAATGCCCCCGGGAAAGAATGACATGAAAGTTAAAGTGAATGGGGGGCTGGGACAGAACGTTTTAGAACTATGCGCTGGCCAGCATGTACTTCTTGAACACCCAGCATATTGCAGGGCCAAAATACACCCGCAATACCGGGTGTAACTTCCCCTTTAGAGGCTGCAGAAGAATTTGAACTGGGCAAGTTCATCTTCCAGGGATAACAACCCTAAACATACAGCCAAAGCTACAATGGAATGGTTTACAGCAAAGCTTATTCATGTGTTAAAATGGCCCGGTCTAACTTCCAATACCCTCTCCCATTTCCAATATGTTCAAGTGCGGCACTTCTTTAATTCTATTAAGGGAACAACAGATTTCAAAAGGCCCCTCTCCTCCTTTGAACAAATGTGTCTTCTAAATACTCCTCCATGACACGTCATTTCCCGTCACAAAAAATTTGTCTTCGCCATTGCTCACTCTCCCGCCCACTGAAAGGGCCCTTTGGAAAGGCGCTTAATAAATCTTTCTCGCAGGCTCAGTGGCAGCGTTGTTTCACCCAACTTAAAAAAAGCAAATATTTCCCCTTGCCATTTTTTTTTCGGGCGATTGGGAAGGAGAGGGCACAATGTCCACAAATGGGGAAACTGAAAACCTTAAAAGGGTTTCGGGGTCAATAAATAAAATGACCGACTTTTCGCCTCCCTTTTTCCCATTCTTTACTTAAGGCCAATTAAATAAAAAAAATTCAACCCTTTCCCTCTTTTTGCAGGCAAGACCACCTTTCCTAGGGGGCTGGGAAACCCTGACTGCTACTACTGAGGAAATGGATTACAAGGTCACTCAGACCTATCATATGGAAGAGCCAGGGCAGTTCCTAGCCTAAATTTCACTCAGGGCGAGGTGAAGAAATCCCCTCCCCCCCCCCCCCCCCCGTAACATATGGCGCCACATTGCATCACCAAATATACAAAAAGCTTTACCACAAACTCACATATAAAACAAATAAATAAAGTCAACATTACCAAAAAAAAACCGCTCCCAACCAAATCCCAAGACCCCAAGACCACATACACCAGCACAAAGTGACCGAATAATACCACCAACCAGACCACATTCACCACACACAGTACCGATTTTTTAAAAACCCCACTAGACCAAAATAAAAATCACCAATAGTGACCGAAAAAACAACTGACCCCTTAGAATCAAAAAATTATACTACAACCAAAAATTACCGGGGTTTCGTACCATACAGAAATGGATACCTTGTCACAGGGTATGTAGACATTTAAATATAAAAAGTACAGTTATATCAAATGACTCACGGAACGCTCTGAAAATTCTTCTCCATCGTCCCAGACGCCATGACACACTCCCACTTTCACTGTAAAATTTACAAAACAAACATCTTAGACTCCTCAATTTATCAGCACTTCTCCTCCAATTCCTATCTCTATACAAACTCCCCATCTATAGCACCTCATATGGTAGCCATGTAGTAGCCCCTGTAGCCACATAGTAGCCCCCTATAGCCAGGTAGTGGCCCCCTGTTGCCAGTTGATGCCCCCTGTAGCCAGTGATGCCCCTGTAGACAGTGATGCCCCCTGTAGCCAGTGATGCCCCCTTGTAGCCTGTAGATGTCCCCCTATAGCCAGTGATGCCTCCTGTAGCCAGTGATGCCCCCCCCTGTAGCCAGTGATGCCTCCCCTGTAGCCAGTGAAGCCCCCTGTAGACAGTGATGCCCCCCCTGTAGCTAGTGAAGCCCCCTGTAGGCAGTGATGCCCGCCTGTAGCCAGTGATGCAACCCTTTAGCCAGGGGATACCCCCTGTAGCCAGTAGATGCCCCTGTAGCCAGTAGATGCCCCACTGTAGCAAGTAATGCCCCCTGTAGCCAGTGATGCCCCTGTAGCCCGTAGATGCCCCTGTAGGTAATTAGAAAATAACTAAAAAAGTACTCACCTCAGTCCGCGCGTCCCGGTCCAGAGCTGCTGAGCGGTGTAAGCAGCGTGACGTCATCACGCTGCTTACACTGCACGCAGCTCACAGGGATCTCCTCGGTGGCAGAGCTGCCAGCCGAGGAGATCGAGCGTCGCAGGGCGCGTGGTGAAAGTCATGCGCCCCCTGCGACGCTGATACAGGGGAGGAGGCAGGACGGTAAGGATCCGTCCCGTCTCCTGCCTGCACCAGCAGCTGCTGGCTCTGCGCGACTGTTATAAAACAGCCGCGCAGAGTCAGGGGTGATCCTCCGGGTGGGTGAGTCAGGCGGCGCCCCCTCGGGTGAGCGGAGCCTTGGCACCCCGGGCGATCGCCCGCCTCGGCACCCCGGGCGATCACCCGCCTCGGCACCCCGGGCGATCGCCCGCCCCTAGGAACGGCCCTGGGAAGAGCTCCTGGCTTCTTCAAAAAATCCGGAGTTGCAGCTTCGGAGAACCTGGGCCCCTTGGCTCTCTTATCTTGCCATATGATCAGCATCCTCCCTTCCCTCCCCCCCCCCTTTTTTTCTCTTTTTCTCTCCCCATCTTTTTCTTTTTCTACTCTACATTATGCCTAATAAGGTTACTTATGCACACCCTATTTTGATATTTGTTGAACACTCTAACATTATTGACAACGTCACAGTCTACTTCTCTTGTCTTGTTATATTTAAAGTGTTTTGTTGGATCCTGGAGGTCCGAACTCTGTTCTCTTTATACAGGGCCATTTTTTTTTTTCAAATTCGAAAGAGCTTTATTGAAAAAAGGTACAAAGTCCAGACCTCAATCCCATTGAGAATCTGTGAATTGACTTTGAAAATTGTAATTCACAAACATTTGCCGTTCAATCTGACTGAGCTAGAGCTATTTTGCCAAGAAGAATGGACAAGAAATCCAGCCTCTAGATGTGCAAAGCTGATAGAGACATACCCAACAGACTTGCAGCTGTCATTGCAGCTAAAGGTGGTCCTACAAAAGTACTGACTATGGGGGGCTGAATACATATGCACGTCACCCTTTTTTAGGTTTTTCAATGTGCAAAAATTTGGAAAAGCATCTATCATTTTCTTTACACTTCACAATTATTTGCTACTTTGTGTTGCTCGTTCACAGAAAATACATTCAAACTTGTGGCTGTAATGTTTAAAAACAAGGAACAGTTTAAGGGGTATGAACACTTTTGCAAACCACTCTAGATATGCAATAATAATTTCTTGGTCACTTAATCAGGGCTTGAAAAATAGATGAAAAAGCTATCATGTTACTGAATCTGCTCGATGAACGCTGCAAAATTGAACGCAAAAATATGATTTTTGTTAACCCCTTTCAAACGAAGTCTTTTTCTTGTGGCTTTCCTATGGCTTTTCTATGGATTTTGGCCATTTATCATCGTCATGTTTGTTTTGTGGGTTCAAATTGCTAACACCTCTAGATTAATTATTATAGGTGTGGGTAAAAAAAGAAAAAAAAAAAAAACTGGGATTTTTGGTGATGCACTCTTAGGCACCTAAAGGCCTCTGCAGACCTGAAATGATGCCTAAAAACCCAAGTCAAGTACTTTACTAGAGCCAAAAGTGATATTTCTAGAAACTGAATAATCAGGTGAATAATTTTGAATACTTTTGGATGTGTAGTTTATAAAATGGGGTGATTTATTGGGATGGGTTCCATGCAGGTCCCTCAAAGCCACGTCAGAACTGAACTGGTCCTTAAAAAAAACCTGCCTGTTATTAGGCAAAATCTGACTCTTATACTAAAGACACTAAGATGGATTGCAGGAAGTGGGTGTGGGGCTATAATCACAGGCTCCTCCCAGTGTATGCAGTGCTATTAGCCATGTGACAACAAAGGGGTGGGGATTCAGAACAGGATTAACAGCTGATTAGTGAAGCTCTGTAGCAAGGGAACTCACAGCCAGTAAAGTACTAGCAGATTTCAAAATAAGGGACATGCCCCTTGCTATGGAAAAAATTGAAAAGAACGGGTAACAGAAGAAGAAAAAAAAAAAATGAAATACAAGCAATGTGGCTGTAATGAAGAATTCAAGCAACAGCTGATGCTCATGTAATTAAAAAGAATCAAATTTATGCTGCCTGAATGACAGGTAGCATGGAATAGCTGCAGGTCACCCGATCCTAACCCTGTGTGTTTTACCCCGAAACACTGCAGCATTTCCAGGTAAAACACCCAGTGAAGTTGGGCCAGGTGCGGGGAGAGGAGTCCGATATTCGGCTTCTTCCCACCCCCTCAGCTTAACTAACAGCTCTCTATAGACAAACACCGGAGAGAGCTATCAGTCAAGCTGAGGGGCGGGGAGAAGTTGCACATCGGCTTCTCCCCACACCCGGGACAACTTCAGTGGGTGTTTTACTTGGGAGCGCCGCAGAATTTCGGGGTAAAACCCACATGGTGAGGATCGGTTAACCTGCAGCTATTTCATGCTGCCCGTTGTTCAGGCAGCATAAATTAGCTCACAGGTTCCCTTTGAGTATAGTCAATTATGTTTACCATATATAGTATTTCTTTCAATAAGACCTTTGCCTCGTTCTCCCACAACCACTCCATCAGAATAGCCACAGCATATAAGGTTACTTCTGAGAACTGGGTCACCACCTCTTCGAATATCCACTCCACCCCACTGGTTTTGCCGGATGACATTTTCTGTCAACAAAAAAAAAAATAATAATACTTAAGTAACACATCTTACAATATGTGCAGAAAGGCTCTCACACAAATATCAGCATTTTTGCATTGATGATGACAGCACAGTAATGAGTAGGTCATATTTTGTTTAAACAGCATTTCTCATCCGCATACCAAAAATTGTCAACTAGTCTCCCCCGTCAGCACTTTCAATCCTCAAGATGAATTTGCTGAGAGGATGCTGATGATTGGAAAAAACATACAGTGAAGGAAATTATTATTTGATCCCTTACTGATTTTGTAAGTTTGCCCACTGACAAAGACATGAACAGTCTGTAATTTTAAGGGTAGGTTAATCTTCACATTGGGAGATCCAATAGAATATAGAATAGAATATAGAATATCCAAAATAAAATTCCGAAAATCACATTGTATAAATTATATAAATTTATTTGCATTAGGCTGAGAGAAATAAGTATTTGATCCCTTACCAACCATTAAGAGTTCTGGCTCCTACAAACCAGTTAGGCTCTCGTAATCAACTTGTTACCTGCATTCAAGACAGCTATCTTAAATAGTCACCTTTATAAAAAACTCCTGACCGCAGACTCAATTAATCAGTCAGACTCTAACCTCTACCACATGGGCAAGACCAAAGAGCTTTACAAGGATGTCAGGGACAAGAACATAGACCTGCACAAAGCTGGAAGGGGCTACAAAACCATAAGTAAGACTGGGTGAGAAGGAGACAACTGTTGGTATAATAGTAAGAAAATGGAAGAAATACAAAATGACTATCAATCGACATCGATCTGGAGCACCATGCAAAATCTCACCTCGTGGGGTATCCTTGATTATGAGGAAGGTGAGAGATCAGCCTAAAACTACATGGGGGGAACTTGTTAATGATTTCAAGGCAGCTGGGACCACAGACACCAAAAAACCATTGGTAACATATTACGCTTAAAATTCTACAGTGCCCACAAGGTCCCCCTGCTCAAGAAGGCATATGTGCAGGCCGTTTGAAGTTTGCCAATGAACACCTGGATGATTCTGTAAGGGATTGGGAGAAAGTGCTGTGGTCAGATGAGACAAAAATTGAGCTCTTTGGCAGTAACTCAACCTAACCTGTTTAATGGAAGAGAAATGCTGCCTATGAACCATAGAACACCGTCTCCACTGTCAAGCATTGAGGTGGAAACATTATGTTTTGGGGGTGTTTCTCTGCTAAGGGCACAGGACTACTTCACCGCATCTATGGGAGAATGGATGGAGACATGTACCGTAAAATCTTGAGTGAGAACCTCCTTCCTTCCGCCAGGACATTAAAAATGGGTTGGGACTGGGTAAGACAATGACCTAAAACATACAGCCAAAGCAACAAAGGAGTGGCTCAAAAAGAAGCACATTAAGGTCATGGAGTGGCCTAGCCAGTCTCCAAATCTTAATCCCAAAGAAAACTTATGCAGGGAGTTGAAGCTCCAAGTTGCCAAGCGACAGCCTCAAAATCTTAATGATTAAGAGATGATCTGCAAAGAGGAGTGGACCAAAATTCCTTGTGACATTTGCGCAAACCTCATCATCAACTACAAAAAATTTCTATGCTTGCCAACAAGGGTTTTGCCACCAAGTATTAAGTCTTGTTTGCCAGAGGGATCAAATACTTACTTCTCTCAGCAAAAAATCTACACATTGCCCTCACAGCAATACAACAACTTGTAGATCCTCCTATCCGGTTTAATGGTAATGCATATTTTGTTTCTTTGGAGCAAGTGCAAGACCTTACGTTTATCCACATTAAAACTTAAAGGGTTGTTCCAGGAGTTCCAAAACCTTGTTTGTCCGATGGGGCATGATAAAAAAAAATAGAAGAAAAAAAACACACTTATATTCTGGGCGCTTCCGTTCATCTTGGTGTAGCACGGAACGTTCATTATTCACATGACAGGTACAGAAAATCACAGGCCACAACGGCATGTGCATGTGACGTTGTGGCCTGTGATTGGCTGCACCGGTCACGTGAACAATGAACGTTCAGAGCTACAGCTAGATGAACAGAACAGCCACCGTGATGGAACGGGAGCCTCCAGGAGGTAAGTATGCTTATTTCTTCTACTTTTTATCATGCCCCGTTGGACAAACGAGCTATTGGAACAACTTTTTAATTTGCCATTTCTGACTCAAGTCTCCCTTAATCCTTTTATAATATTCTATTATCGTCTACTGTGTTGATTACTTTTCAGAGCTTTGTATCCTCAGCATTGAAATTTTATTCTGTAAGCCTTCTTCAAGGTCATTAATAGATATATTAAAAAGAAGAGGACCCAATACTGGCCCTTGGGGTACCTCACTAGCAACTGTGAACCAATCAGAGCACGTTCCATTTATAACACCCTCTTCTTCCTATCACAGAGCCAATTATGAATCCATTTACATATAATTTTCCCCCAATCCTATAATTCTCAATTTTTTCACCAATCTCCTATACGGCACACTATCGAATGGCTTTGAGAAGTCTAGATAAACATCAACAGCATTACCCAAGCCCCATCTAACTTACAGTATGCATGTTTTTCTCCCTATGTGACTTGAAATCAGAGTAAACCTTACCTGTTTTAGGTCAATTAGTACAACAAAAATTATTTATATTTGCCACATGCCAGAATACAGTCCCTGACAGAAGTTCTGTCGCTTATCCATGTTGTGGAAACCAAAGCTTATAACCTAACTTAAAATTCATCAATTGGTTTTAGAAATTACTTATATGAAAGCTGAAACCCTCCCAAATGAGATTTAACAAAAATAATTTTTGCTTCACTGCTGAAATATTGATCATTTAAGGAACACAGAAAGAACAGATTTTGGCAAGACAAAAGTTTTGTCGCCTTGTCATATAATGCACCCAATCCTAGTTTACAGCCTCACCTGTGCTCACTAATTGATCGGTTAATTAGTGGGTGTGTACAGAAAGAACTCCAGCACCCCAGACCTTCACTTGAACTGCAACTTGACCTCTGACAACATGCCAAAAATCCAACCTCCGACCAAAGCCTTGATTATCAAGAGGCTGAAGACCAGATCCACTGCAGAGGTGGCTGGCACATTTAATGTGTCTTGGCATCAAGTACAAAGAATTAAAAAAAGATTTGAAGAGACTGGAGATGTTTTTGAAAAGCCCAGATCCGGCAGACCCCGCAAGACAACTGCTCAGGAGGAACGTTTGTTGGTCAGAAAATCAAAAGCCAGCCCCTCTTCCACGTCAGCACAGCTCCAACAGGCCTGGTCACCTCAAGTCCCTGTTTCAACTAGAACAGTTTGTAGGATTCCGTCTCGAAATGGCCTCCATGGTCAAATCAGTGCCCAGAAGCCATCACTTAACAAAAGGCAATTAAATAAACGTGTGGCATTTGCCAAGGCACACGGCCTGCTAAACGGATGGATGCTGGAAAAGTGGCAGAAGGTGGATTTCTCAGATGAATCTTCAGTTGAATTACACCACAGCTGCCGCAAATACTGCAGGAGAGCTACTGGAGCCTGTATGGATAAAAGATGCACCCAGAAAACAGTTAAGTTTGGTGGTGGAAAGATCATGGTCTGGGGTTACATTCAGTATGGGGGTGTGCAAAGCATTTGCAAGGTGGAAGGCAATATCAATAGCCTACAATATCAAGAAGTATTAGCTACCTCTTACATTCCTTATCATAAAAGAGGTCAAATTTTGCAGCAGGATGATGCTCCATCTCATACATCCATTTCTATATCAAAGTTCCTCAAGGCAAAGAAGATCAATGTGCTCCAGGACTGGCCAGCCCAGTCACCAGACATGAACATCATTGAGCATGTTTGGGGTAGGATAAAAGAGGAAGCTTGGAAGACAAAACCAAAGAATCTTGACGAACTCTGTCTTCATCAATAAATTGTATGAATCATTGTCGAAACGCATGGATGCAGTCCTTCAAGCTCATGAAAGTCACACAAAATATTAAATATTGCTCTAATACCACCACAACTTCATTCACCAATGTTATGAAATGTATCTTTGTATTTGAAGTGGAATATTTGTTTGATTTTCACATTACTTTCTGTGGGCGACAAAACTTTTGTCTTGCCAAAATCTGGCCTTTCTGTGTTCCTTAAATGATCGATATTTCAGCAGTGAAGCAAATTTATTTTCGTTAACGAAACCTCATTTGGGAGGGTTTCAGCTTGCATACGAGTCATTACTAAAACCAGTGGATGAATTTTAAGTCAGGTTATAAGCTTTGGTTTCCACAACATGGATAAGCAAACAGAACTTCTGTCAGGGACTGTACATAGCAGTCGGGTGTCAGCTTCTAACTCAGCATCTAAAGGGTTAAACAGCGCGGGATGGCGGTGGCTTCATACCGTACTGTTTAACCTTTTAGACACTGCGCCAAACATGGTGTCTAAATGGACTAGAAACGGTGCCGTGCACCGCTCCTCACTCCGATCGCAGCCCCCGCGGCAAAATCGCGGGGTTCCAATCAATGAACATGACAGCTGGAAGCCTTTGTGAAGGCTTCCATCGCTGCAATTTTTCGGTTTTACTACTTGCAGCCCCACTGGTACAGTGTGTAAAAAAAAATGTGCAAAAAAATTTAAAAATTAAACGTTCAAATCAACCCCCTTTTGCCATTTTACAAATAAAAAAATTAAAAAGTCCAAAAAAGTCAGATCTATTAAAATATAACATATTTTATCCCATACGCTGAACATTATAGAAGGAAAAAATTCCAAACGCCAAAATTGTGTTTTTTGGTAATTTCATATCCTCTAAAAATTGGAATAAAATTTATCAAAAAGGTAGCATTTATTCCAAACTGGTACCAATAAAAAGGACACTTCAGCCCGCAAAAATGCACCCTCACTCAAGCCTGTAAGTGTAAAAAAGTTATTGGTCACAGAAAATGGCTCCGCGGTGCAAATTTCAAGAATCAAAAAGGTTTTTTTTACAGTACCAAAACATAATGGAAACTGTACATGTTTGGTATTGCTGGATGTGTTTAAACAGGAATACAGATAACAAATAATTTTTACCGGAGAGCGTATGCCCTAAAAAAAAAAACCTGCAAACATGGCGCAAGTAGGTTTTTTTCCCCATTTTGTCTGACTTGGAATTTTTTTGCGGTTTCCCAGTATATGGTATAGCACAGTAAAAACCACCATTAGAAAGTATATCTTGTCCCGCAAAATAAAAGTCCTCATATGTCTAGGTAGGTGAAAAAATAAAAAAGCAATGGGTCTTGGAAGGCGAGGAGGAAAAAATAAACATGTCAACCCAAAAAAAAACACAAGGTCCTCAAGGGGTTAAACTGAATGACTTGGGTCAAATGTTTTGGATATCCTTCCACAATCTTCTCACAGTAGTTGGCAGGCATTTTGGCCCATTCCTCCTGACAGAACTGGTGTTTATAGGTCACCTTGCTCACACCTGCCTTCTCAGCTTTGCACATAAAATTTTCAATAGGATTGAGATCAGGGCTTTGTGATGGCCACTCCAAAACATTGACATGGTTATCCTTAAGCCACTTTGTAGCCAGTTTGGCAGTATGCTGCGGCTCATTGTCCATTTGGAAGACCCATTTCCATCTATGCTTTAACTTCCTGGCTGATGTCTTAAGATGTTGATTCAGTATTGCCACATAATCTTCTTTTCTCATGATGCCATCTATTTTATGAAGTGCGCCAGTCCCTCCTGCAGTAAAACAACCCCACAACATGATACTGCTAACCCCGTGTTTCACAGTTGGGATGGTGTTCTTAGGCTTGCAAGCTTTTCCCTTTTTCCTCCAAACGTAAAGATGGTCATTTTGGCCAAACAGTTCAATTTTAGTTTCGTCAGACCACAGGACATGTCTCCAAAAGTGTAGGTCTTTGTTCCTGTGTGCATTTGCAAACATTTATCTGGATTTCATATGTTTCTTTTAGAGTAATGGCTTCTTCCTGGCAGAGTAGCCTTTCAGCTCATGTTGTTACAGTACTCGTCTCACTGTGGATAATGACACAATCCTACGAGCTTCCGCCATCATCTTCACAAGGTCTTTTGCTTTTGTTCTTGGGTTGATATACATATGTCAGACCAAAGCACATTTATCTCTGAGACACAGAACCCATCTCTTTCATGAGCGGTATGATGGTTGGACATTCCCATCTTGTTTGTACTTGCGTATAATTGTTTATACAGATGAACAAGGCACCTTCAGGTATCTGGAAATTGCACCAAAGGATGAACCAGACTAGTGCAAATCCACAATTCTCTTCCTGATATCTTGGCTGATTTCTTTAGACTTTCTCATGATGTTACACACAAAAGCAGTGTGTTTCTGGTGTGCATAAAATATATCCATAGATTAATTCAGATGTTGCCAATAAACCTTCCAAAGACATGACATCATCATGTGGGCTGTCCCAAATTGTATAAAGGCATAGTAATCCTAGTGTATGTGAACTTTTGACTTAAAATTGAACTTAAATTGAAATGTTTGCAGAAAGTAATAAAAATGCCTTAAAAATTCTCTCTCTCTCTCATTATTCTGGTTTATTCTGATTTCATGTCAGATAGTGAGAAAAACATGCATATGTATCTTTCTATATAGTGTATGTAAACTTCTGGTTTCAACTGTATACTGCACAGTAAGCATGGCCCAGTTCTAAAAAAAACCTATGGATAACCTGTGTGCCAAAAATGCACAATACACCCCTAGATGAGATCCAGGATGGGTGTTGAATCCCAAATGGGGTGACTTATTGAAGGTGTCATTTGTTCAGGTACTTTAGGGTCTTTGCAAATCTGACATGGCACCCACCAAAATCTGCTTTCCAAAAGCCAAAAAGCGCTTTAATTTTTGTGTAACACCTAATGGGTTAAAAAAAACTTTCTTAATGCATACTAATACTAAAGGGTGCAGTTTCTTAGATGGAGTCATTTATGGGGGAATCTAACATACAAAAAAAAACTATGTTGCAAATTTTCTTGAAAATGTGAAAATTTACTACAAAATTTCTAAGCCTCCTAATGTCATAAAAAAATAAAAAGACATTTAAAAAATGATGCCAACATAATGTAGACATATGATAGATGTTAGTTATAAACTATTTTGTTTGGAATAACTGTCTTGCACACAGACATTTTTGAACTTTGAAAATGGCAAATGTTTCCAAATTTCACTACATTTTGATATTTTTCACAAGTAAACAAGGATTGTATGGACCACAATTTCTTACTAATTTAAAGCACAATGTGTTACGAGAAGACAATCTCTGAATCACATGGATTGGTAAAAGTATTAAAAAGGTGACATGTCAGATTTAAAAAATGGGGTTCTGTCAGGGAGGTCAAAACTGGCTGCGGTGGTGGTACGGGGATAAATAAATGGTAGTAGGCAGTTTGATCATAAAATGTATTCACTGATCAGAATATAGGATAGAGGTAAAAGGGAATGGTAGCTAACAGAGGACCAATTATACAACAATCAGTAAAAAGGGGTGTTATTAGGATAATTAAGAGGTGTTTATTAAATATTGTTAATCCAATTATGATGCACTGCTTCCTTTTTATATGAAAACCCCTTTAAAAGGGAACCTGTACGGGTTTTTAAATTTAAAAAACCAATTACCTGTGGTGCCCTGTGTACTAAACATACCCCAAGCTGCCTTTTTTTTTTTAAAAAAGGTGTGTTGTTCCCTTTCCCCTAAAGACCTTTTTCGTCTAGAAATCTCGCATATTTAATTAGCCCTTGAATCCTGTAATGGGCTGGTTTGGCGTTATTCCCCGCCACTTTTCAAAAGCTTTTGATTGCATAATCTCATTGAAAATCCCGCAATGGCTCGCACTGGCACAAAAACAGGAAGTGGAGCTCTTCTACTACTCCCGCAGTCATAAACCCTTTAAAGACTTTCCCCAAAATTTTTCATTGCTGCTGTTCATTCTTCCACCCTTTTTCCCCTACATGTTCTTATTTCCCCTCAGAAAATCTTTAGTGGGAAAAATATTGAAAAATGATTTCTTAACAAGAGGGAGTGAGAAAGAGAGATCAAGAGGATTCATGAGAAAGGGGAGAAACTAGAGATAAAAGTTGCCTTCATCAGTGTCGGACGGGAGGCTTGGGTCCCAGAGAGTTGTTTTTGGGGGGCCCCACCCTGCTCCCCCCTGAACACTGACAAATCGTCTCTCTTAAATATACAGCCTATGTGTGAATTCTTACACTAAACCCGTAATAGATGGAGCGCTGGGGTTTTATCCCTCCCCAATTCAGCAACCTAAATAAAATTTTTAAAGTTTTTTTTATTCCCCTCCCTGAAAGATCATTTTACATAAAAAAAATTTATACAAAAACTTAACACAAAGTATTGCGAATAAAACCCTAAATAATGGGTCGACAATTACCCGGTAATTTGTATATTAAAAACCACTCCCAAGGATTTTAAAAAAAAACCAATTTCAAATAAGACCAATTTCCACCACATATGACCGATATCCCCCCCACAAGTGACTGAATAATTCACCACCCTTACTGAATATAAACCCTTACACTTTGAATTATTCCCGCCTACAGGACCATACGTGGTAGTAGCAGTTGTACACGGCAGAGTTGTAACTTGAATCTTGGGGCCCTAGTGCAAAAGTTAAATGGGCCCCGCAAATACCCTGTGCTTAACAATGCTGGGGATCTTTTTATTGGGCAGAAAGGGGCGGCTGCTCCTCTGAACCTATATGTAGCCCCTGTCCAAAAGGAGCTTGCTGACTATAAGTGATTAGTTCAGGTACATTTTTGGTCAGGTTAGTTTTCTCTTGTTCGTTCCCTTTTCTTCTCCATTGGTCCACCCTTCATGTGAATTTTTCCCTGCAGTGTTGACAAAATTTTCCTTTAGAATCTTCACTTTTCCAGTAATTTTTTCCCTTTTTCCCCAAACCCTCTTTTACAATTTTCCCCCAGGTGTGGGAGAGCGGGCAAGGCCATACCTTATGGAAACAGTCTCTGAGGAAAAACGAGGACAAAACCCCCTTTGGAGATTTTGCTAGGGCCCTGTACCCCTCAAAAAATTAGGGTTTTTTTTTTTTTTTTTTCACACATCTTTTTTTGGGGGTTTTTTGGCCATTTCAAAGTGGGGATTAGGGGAATCCATACCCTTCTTTGGGAACTATGGATTTGCCTCGCCCCCCCCAAACGGGGCCCAATACGATCGTATTGAGGCAGCGGGGGTTCTTTAAAGAAAAACAGTCCCCAAAAGTAGCGATGGACGCTGTTCCAGGGCCACCGGGTGGGTGAGGCGGGCGCCGTCACCAGTGGGTGCGACCTTTGGCCGGGCCCCCCTCGGGCCCGGCCAACACTTACTCTCTGGGCTCCACTCGGGCCCCTTCACAACGGCCGCGCGGAAAACAGTCAGGGAGGTGCACAATAAATGATCTGCTGGTACAGGGGGGGGAAGGGGCGGACAGATCGTTCCCCTCCTCCCTTTTTCCCCTTTTGTACAGTGTCGGTGAGCGTTGTACATTTAAAATCAGCAACGCATGGGGTATGAACCCCCCAATTTTTACTCCCCCCCCTGCCCGACCGGGGTCTTTTATTAAAAACAATTTTAAATCACCTTGCTTTTTTGTTTGCTGCGGTTTGGGGGGGGTTTGGTCCATATGGGGACCCACGACAGATTCCCAAACCCAGCAGAAAAAACGGTTTTTGTAACACGGATTTTAACCGCCGTGTGAAATTTCCCTTACTCCTCACCTTAAAAGTTGGGGCGTTCCCCGTTTTCTTGCTCTCGGGGAGGGGGAAAAAATTTCTTCTCCTTCAAAGAATTTTGTAGCTGGCTTAAAAACTTTGCAAACCCTGGGATATTAAACCCCCAAACCCGGCCCGAATAAAATATGCCACTTTTAGATCCCCAAAAAAAAATCTTTTCTGGTTTTAAATTTAAAAACTTGTTTTTTTTGCTCTTGATGGTTTCTGGCTTTTTCCACTGCAAATACGAGTGCTATGTTTTTGCAATTGGGAAAATTCCAGCCCTTTACTGTGTGGCTTTGGGAAAAGAAGGGTTTAAATGGGGAAAAGGAGGGTGAATGGAGGCTGTGCCCCGAGTGCTGTAGGAAGTAATTTCGCTGGGGCCCGTGTATATCCTTCCCAAAACAGGCATTTTTCCGGAAGGAAACCCCAAAAAAAACAGGCCACTGTTTCACCGGTGAACTCAACCTTTACTTTTAAGCTTCAACATCATACAAGATGAAGAATTATATCTAAAAAGATTTAAAAGCCATATTTTGCAGTCAGGGGGGCAGGCCCGACAATCACCTTATTTTCATCATTTATATATACCGTATTTTTACTGAGTATAAGCCCAGTTTTTCAGCCAAAAATAAAATGTGTGAAAAAACCCCCCTCCGGCTTATTTCTGAGTCACTGTCGGCACTCAGGCGCTGCGATGGCCCGAGTGCTGACAGGGACCCTTCAGTTATATGCGGCTCCTCAGGGAGCGCATATAACTGAAGGCCGAGCACGGCTGACAGTGTCCGGGCGCTGCGCTGGCCCGGCACTGTCCGTCATCTCTTCCCCTGCATGCGACTCCTCCGGAGCGCACACAGGTGAAGGGATACCACTGCGGGGCACAGAGCGAGCGCTCCGTGCTCCGCAGTGGACTCCGGGCAGCCGCAAACTCTCCGGAGCGGCCGCGGCTGTCCGGAGCTCCCCGGCACAGGCAGCGTGTGTCATCACGCTGCGTGCGCGGCCTGATGACATCACCCGCCTGTGCCGGGAAGAGCGCGCGGGACCGAACAGCGAGGAGGCCGGCCAGTGAGGGAGACGGAGCAGCGGGGAGCCAGGTAAGTGATTTTTTTTTGTTTTAAAACGTTGCCTATACCTGTCTAGTACTGCCTATTGCTGCCTAGTACTGCCTATAAGCCTACCTATACCTGCCTAGTACTACCTATACCTGCCTAGTACTGTCTATAAGCCTACCTATACCTGCCTAGTACTACCTATACCTCTAGTACTACCTATAACCTGCCTAGTACTCCTTAAGCCTACCTCTACCTGCCTAGTACTACCTATAGCCTTCCTATACCTGACTAGTCCTGCCTATTAGCCTGCCTAGTACTGCCTATAAGCCTACCTATACCTGCCTAGTACTGCCTATACCTGCCTAGTACTGCCTATACCTGCCTAGTACTACCTATACCTGCCTAGTACTACCTATACCTGCCTAGTACTACCTATAGCCTACCTATACCTGCCTAGTACTATGGGGGACATATAGCTGCCTATACCAGCCTATGGGGGACATTAAACTGCCTATACCAGCCTATGGGGGACATTAAACTGCCTATATCTGCTTATGGGGGACATTAAACTGCCTATACCTGCTTATGGGCGACATTAAACTGTCTATACCTGCTTATGGGCGACATTAAACTGCCTATACCTGCCTATGGGGGACATTAAACTGCCTATGTAATTTTATTGGTATCTATTTTTATTTTTTAAATTCACCAGTAGCCGCTGCGTTTTCCACCCTAGGCTTATACTCGAGTCAATAAGCTTTCCCGTTTTTTTGTGGCAAAAGTAGGTGCCTCGGCTTATACTCGGGTCGGCTTATACTCGAGTATATACGGTATGTTTTCGTCTTGGCTGTAAAAAACAATATTTGTACAGGCAAATAACTAACAGGTAAAAAGAAAAATTATTTTCAAATATAAATCACCATCATATTGTAGTTTACATGTCAACCCACGGGACATGATTACCTTTTAGGGCTCGTTCACACGGCTTATTCTGGGACTGATTCCAGCCGTACTGCGCGCCGTATTTGCGCTGCAATACGGCTGGAATCCGTCCCAGGCATTACGGTAATCCACAGTTCTCATAGAGAACTATGGATTCTGTCTCCTCTCCCCGCTCTGCGAATACGCCGGGCGGGGAGAAAGTGACATGCACATTATTTACGGCGTGTACGCGCTGTGAATAATGAATGTCTATGGGGGGCGAAATCCGTCCCGCAATTACGTCGGCAATAAGCCGTGTGAACTGGCCTTTAGTGACATTAATGGTGCAATATTGAATTTATGTATATATACACTCACCGGCCACTTTATTAGGTACACCATGCTAGTAACGGGTTGGACCCCCTTTTGCCTTCAGAACTGCCTCAATTCTTCGTGGCATAGATTCCACAAGGTGTTGCAACGATGCTCAAGTGGTACCAAGGGGCCCAAAGAGTGCGAAGAAAATTTCCCCACACCATGACACCACCACACCCAGCCTGAACCGTTGATACAAGGCAGGATGGATCCATGCTTTCATGTTGTTGACGCCAAATTCTGACCCTACCATCCGAATGTCGCAGCAGAAATCGAGACTCATCAGACCAGCAACGTTTTTCCAATCTTCTACTGTCCAATTTCGATGAGCTTGGGCAAATTGGAGCCTCGTTTCCTGTTCTTAGCTGAAAGGAGTGGCACCCGGTGTGGTCTTCTGCTGCTGTAGCCCATCTGCCTCAAAGTTCGTCGTACTGTGCGTTCAGAGATGCTCTTCTGCCTACCTTGGTTGTAACGGGTGGCTATTTGAGTCACTGTTGCCTTTCTATCAGCTCGAACCAGTCTGCCCATTCTCCTTTGACCTCTGGCATCAACAAGGCATTTCCGCCCACAGGACTGCCGCTCACTGGATGTTTTTTCTTTTTCGGACCATTCTCTGTAAACCCTAGAGATGGTTGTGCGTGAAAATCCCAGGAGATCAGCAGTTTTCTGAAATACTCAGACCAGCCCTTCTGGCACCAACAACCATGCCACGTTCAAAGGCACTCAAACCACCTTTCTTCCCCATACTGATGCTCGGTTTGAACTGCAGGAGATTGTCTTGACCATGTCTACATGCCTAAATGCACTGAGTTGCCGCCATGTGATTGGCTGATTAGAAATTAAGTGTTATCGAGCAGTTGGACAGGTGTACCTAATAAAGTGGCCGGTGAGTGTATGTGTAAATGTATAAATATATACACATGTGTATACACACAGACGTTTTTATAGACGCATATATACATTCACATACATATACACACACATACACACACATTTATAAACTCATATACATATGTACACAAACATATATACAAACATACACACATGTATATACAAAGATATATTCACACATAAATACAAGCACATATACACGCACATATACATACACAAACATACTAATACATGAATACACTAAAGCACATATATACACTCACACAAATACATATATTTACACACATTGACACACATACATGTCACACATGTATACACACATACATGTACATACATATATACACATGTATACATACACACATATTTACACACATATATACACACATATACATATATGTACACAAAAATATACATATACACAGACATTTACACATATATACAACCATATATACAGACATATACATACACATATAACATCAAGTACACATATATCAGACATATACATACACATCATATATATACACACATACACACACAGACTTATAATCACACATATACACACATAATTCATACAATTAGCAAACACACAATAACATCCTTACTTTTCCAACTTTGAAAGTAAAAAAGCAGGAGATTTGAAGTTGCGGCGTGCTGCGTCAAAAATATCCATAACACGCTAAAACGCCCCTCTGATGGTGAGCCACTCCCCCCTTTGAAAAAGCACCCTACACTACGCTACCTGTTGTTACGACTCCTGGATGAAAGCTGGTTTTAGGCGTCCACCCCAGCTTTACTGGACTTGTCCGATTAGCCTATTCATCATCCAGGAGAGTTGGGAGTATACCCGCCAACCTGTTCCTACACCTAAATCATTAAATACAATCAATATTTCCAAATACAGTGATTATAAACAGTGGTATATACCAGTGTACACAGGCTCTGCCAGACACTTAAGTGACTAAAGTGCAGTAACATGTAAGGACTAACCAGAACTTCCCTGTGGACTGGAATTGATTATCTTCTCCCTTTTCTCTCCAACCTGTCCAGATGAACTTTCTTCCACCACGACTCGTCCCCTGTGCAAAATTTACCACACAAGCACCTTAGAATTCTATTTTTTTCAGCACTTCCCTACTGTAGTCCACCTCTGTACAAGCAACATGGGTGATCAGGTGGGAGGTGTAGTTGGAAAGGTTATGGGGTGATAGTGGAGTGGATAACTAGGAGGTGAGAGATTATGGGGTATTGGTAGAAAGTTTATGGTTGGATAAGGGTGTTGTATGTTTGGTGTTTGGTAATAGGAATGCATAAAACACAATGGTTGGAGTGGTGGGAGAGAGGAGTAACGAGAGCAACAGTTTTACAATCCTTTGAGGGAGCATTAGGACCACCCCGAAACCAGGAGATTAATGCTACGGCTGCGCCCTGCACTGCCCAAATCATATTGTGCAGGTTGAACTCCTACCCTGCACCCCTAGAAGATCAGTTGAGGAATGAACTTTAGGGGATGCAAGAGATGGAGGTTTTACTGTCATTTTTTTTTTAATGTCCTTATATTCATACAGGTTTCCCCTTTGACTATGCGGACTCATTGATTATGTTGGACCAACTTGGATTTGATTTCTGTAATAAAAAAGGTTAAAGAGGGATGATTTCGGGGAGTTTCATTTAAATAAAAGGTTTTTTGGTAAAAAGTCTTTTTTTTTTTCCATTTAATTTCAGGATTTTAATAATTAGGTTATCTGACAGACGCCTCTCTTCCTTTACTAGCGCTCGGCTTAATGTCACCACAGTTTTTGTCATCCTAGGCTGACACTTACCCCGTGTCACTAATTGCCCCCAGTACCTAAAGCAACCAGGGGTACTGGAAAAGCCGTTAACCATCAGAAGTGGACACTCTTATGTGATGGTCCGCTTCTGGGGCGGCAGCAGGCTGATATTTAGAATGAGAAGGGACCAGTGTTAATTGGACCATCCCATTCATATTAGCAGCTGCAGCTGTTGGTTTCCATTGGCTGGTTATGGAAAATGAAGAGGACTCTCGTCTTAATTTTTTTCAAATATCATTTTACTTATCGAGAAATCCTAAACTCCGGCACCTCCTTGTAATTATTACAGTTTGATGCCCTGTGCAATTCTCATTAAATAAATACTTTTTCCAGAAAAAAAAGACATGGGGTCCCCCCCAATTTCCAGTAACCAGCCAAGGTAAAACTAACAGCGCAGTCTGATACTAATCAGAATGGAAGAACCATCGAAACTGGTTCTTTCCCATTCTAAAAATACCAGCCTGCAGCTAGCTCCAGTAAGCGGACCCTCAACATTAAGGTCCACTTCTGATGGTTACCGGCTCCTTCCCACACCCCTGGTGTGTTGGGTAACTGGGTAATAGTGACACGGTGGTTAGTGTCCGGCCTTAGGCAACAAGAAACCACATCTTGGCTGACACCAAGCCCCGAGCGATAGTAATGAAGAGGCAGTCTGTCCAGACACCTCCACTACAATCACTGGAATGTATGAAAAAAAACCACAAACAAATTGCAACGAAAAAAAACTTTATTTATTTAAATAAACACTCCCCCCCCGAGCACCCGCCCTCTTAACCATTTTAATTGAAAAAAAAAGATCCAACGTTGATCCGACTAGTCCCACGGAATCCAAATGGATAACCTGTAAAAAAACAAACATTGAGCACTCATACACATAGGCTGGTATACCCAACTTCACATCTAAGAAAGCTGGTGACACCCATCACCCACAGAACATCCAGCTTATCCAGGATAGGAAAACTGGGTGCCACCTTTTGGGGGGATGGAGTTTCACCCACTTTCCCTGGATGCTGAATAGGCCTATGCCATATGCAATCACCATAGTCTGTTTCCCAGCCGGCCTGTCTCCTGCCTCTGCAGCCTACCAAAGACGACCACAAAGGCAGGAGAAAGGAGCAGAGGGCTACTTCAACCCCTTGTGGCTGTCTTCCTGCCCATTGAGACACGCCAGAGACAGACCGCGATGGGCCAGAAGACAGTCGCAAGGGACGAAGATATGTGGGCAACTCCAACCCCTTGGCACATTCAAACACACATCCCTCCACACACACATACCCGCTCCCAAAGGTGAAAAACCCCTCCCCCAGAGACTCAAACACACATCCCCGTCGCACGCACACAAAACCCACCCCTCACTTACACTGAAACACACACACCGCTTCACACACACACACACCCTCGAACCCACAACTGAATACACACACGACCTCGCCCCACACTGAAATACACAGCACTGTGCCACACTCCTCCTCTTCGCACACAATGTGCCACCCAAGCTCCTGCCGTACCTCTGCCACCCATCTCCTATGCACCCACCTACCACCCATCTCCTCTCGCACATACCTGCCACCCGCATCTCCCCTGTGTACTCTCTGCCACCCATCTCCTCTGCACTCTCTGCCACCCATCTCCTCTGCGCACACACTCTGCCACCCATCTCCACTGCACACGCACTCTCACCACCCATCCCTCTGCACAAGCGCACTCTCAGGCCACCCATCTCCACTGACACACGCACTTTCTGCCACCCATCTCCTCTGCACACGCACTCTCTGCCACCCATCTCCTCTGCACACGCACTCTCTGCCACCCATCTCCTCTGCGTACACGCACTCTGCCACCCATCTCCTCTGCGTACACGCACTCTGCCACCCATCTCCTCTGCGTACACGCACTCTGCCACCCATCTCCCTCTAGCGTACACTCACTTCTCCACCACCTGCCACCCCATCACCTCTGCACACGCACTCTGCCTACCATCTCCTCTGCACCCACTCTCTGTCACCCATCTCCCTCTGCACACGTCGACTCTACTGCACCCATCTCCTCTTGCGTACACGCACTTAACTCTGCTCCACCCATCTTCTCTGCGTGACAACGCACTCTGCCACCCATCTCCTCTGCGTACACGCACTCTGCCACCCATCTCCTCTGCGTACACGCACTCTGCCACCCATCTCCTCTGCTTAACGCACCTCTGCACTCTGCCACCCATCTCCTTCTGCGTACCGCACTCTGCCCACCCATCTCCCTCAGCGTACCACGCACTCGTGCCAACCCATCACCTTCTGCGTACAGCGCACTCCTGCCCACCCAACCCTCGCACGCGCGACTCAGATTAAAACCCTGCCACCCATCCCCTCTGCACGCGCACTCTGCCACCCATCCCCTCTCACTCGCGACCTCCAGCCCACCCATTCCCCTCAGCACGCCACTCTCTGCCACCCATCCCCTCTGCGCACTCTGCCACCCATCCCCTCTGCACGCGCACTCTGCCACCCATCCCCTCTGCACACTCTGCCACCCAATTCCCCTCCAGCTCACGTACTGTCCACCCATCCCCTCTGCACGCGCACTCTGCCACCCAACCCCTCTGCACGCGCACTCTGCCACCCATCCCCTCTGCACCCGCACACTGCCACCCATACCTCTGCCTAAAAAAAAAACCGCACCTCTGCCACCCATACCCCTTCTGCACGCGCACTTCTACAACCTGCGCCACCCATTGGCCCCTCTGCCGCACTCTGTGCCACCCATCCCCTCTGCGCACAGTCTGCCACCCGCTCCCCTCTTGCGCACTTCTCCACCCATCCCCTCTGCGCACTCTGCCACCCATCCCCTCTGCGCACTCTGCCACCCATCCCCTCTGCGCACTCTGCCACCCATCCCCTCTGCGCACTCTGCCACCCAGCCCCTCTGCGCACTCTGCCACCCATCCCCTCGGCGCACTCGGCCACCCGTCTCCTCTGCGCACTCGCCACCCATCCCCTCTTCCGCCCTCATCCACCCATCACCACTGTGCGCACCTCTGCACAACCTCTGCCACCCATCTCCACGGCGCAAATCCTGCCACCCCACTCCTCTGCGCACTCTGCCACCCATCTCCTCTGCGCACTCTCTGCCACCCATCTCCACTGCGCACATCGCCACCCACTCCGCTCTGCTCTGCGCACGGTTCTTCCCCCTCCACCCATCTCTCCTGCGCACTCTTGCCACCCATACTCCTCTGCGCACCACTGCCACCCATCTCCTCTGCATACACATCACCTGTCATGCTGCTGGTTCTGCATTTCGAGGGAGGGGCGGAGCCCTCCGCCTGCTAATCCCCGCCCCCCTTCCCGTAGTGGCTCGGAATCTGACGGCATTCTCCCGTGCTCCTCTAAAGCAGCTTCCTATGAATCTATGAGAGTATCTGCCGCCGCGGCCTGATGATGGTGGGCTACAGGGGATCGCAGGAGACCTACCCTCAGGGCCGTCTTAACCCATTGGGCCAGGTAAGGCACCTTCCCGTGGGCCCCTTGTGAACGTGGGCCCTATGAGGGTCAGTGTACTCACAAGCACAACCACAAGCTTCGCTTCAGTCACTTAAAAACAACAGAGGCTGCAGCGTCTCTGTCATTCCTTTCCTGTCCTGCCTGCGCGCAGTAACTTATGAGCCGTCAGTTGAAGCAAGCCGCAGCATCCCCCCCTCCCGTCCGTCACCTCCCGCCCGGAAGTTAAGCTCAGTCCTCTAACTAACCCTCCCTCCTCACCTTCAGACATCTCCAGCTTCCCCCCTCCCGAGCTGTCCCTCCTCAGTCACTTCGCTGTGGGCCATGCGATCACAGTGACTCTAGCAAAAGTGCAGCCCCTCCTTTGGGTCCCGGCTCATCACCCCCCCCCCCCCCCACCCCCGCATAAGTTGAATATAGTACCTCCTGCATGGCCAGTGGCACAGGATGGCTGACTACCTGTGTTATAGGATATAGCATGCGTCACCATCCTGTTCCCATTAGATGCCACAGCTGCTGCAATGCAATACAGCAAGGTATTACTCTATTACAAAATCCTAAGATTGAGACTTGAAAAAAATAAAAAAGTAAAAATGACTAAACTGAATAAAAATTTCTACACAAAACCTCTGATCCCCAATAAAAAACACTCTTATTTAAGAAAGAAAGTAATGATGTTCACCCTTAATCATCCGCCTGAAAAGGTCAAAATGACACAACTACATTTTGCATTTTTGTCTCCCTTGCGTTATAAGTCTAACCTTTATTTTTTCTGTGACCAGCTGTATGAGTAATGTTTTATGTGGCCTAAGTATTTGTGGTTTAAGTAGTTTGTGATACATAAAATTAACTGCAGAATTTTGTAATAAAATAACTTTTTGTATTGTTATTTTTTTTTGCATTTTTTGCATTTTTTTTTTTTACACCATTATATTTCACACTAAAAAACCTATTAGTTGAATTTCTACAAGGAGTTATTAACGGTCGTGTGGATACCTAACATGTGAGGTAGTTTTTTTGTGTTAATATATGCTCAATAATTTTTAATTACTTTTTTTTTCTTACACTTTTTATATATATTTTTTTTTAATTCCCATTAAGGGATAATTATTGTTACCACATTTGGTCTTTTTTTATTTTTTTTACACCGTTTGGCACACTCCTGTATATTCCTGTATGCAAAAAAAAATAAACATTTATTCTTCTATATACTCCCTGTATGCAAATACATATACTTCTGCATGCTAATGACAATCACACTCCTTTATACTCCTGGTAAACTAATACATACACTTCTCCTATACCCTGTATGCTAATACATTACAATCCTGTATACTCCCTGTATGTCTAATACATTAACAATCCTGTGTAACTCCTGTATGCAAACACAATTATACTTCTGTAATGCTATATACCTTACACTCCTGTATACTCCCTGTATCCAATACATCACTCTCCTGTATACTAATATAATACATACCCTGTTATCACTCCTGTTAGCCAATACATCACACACCTGTAGTACTAATACATTACACACCTTATACTCCTGTAATGCTAATGCATTACACTCCAGTATATGATACATTACCATCCTTTATCTAATACATTGACACTCTCCTTTTCCTCCTGTATAATAATAACATAACACTCCTGTATACTCCTGTACAATAATACATTATACTCCTGTAATACCATACATTACAATCCTGTTTGCTAATACAATACACAACTGTATACACCTGTATGCAAATACATTACTCCCCTGTATACTAATAACATACACTCCGTATAATTCCTCTAAGCTAATACATTACACTATATGTCAGCTATGACATAGGCTGTTGTTGGGATAACACACGGTGTGGGCCATGACACAGGCTTACTATACAGACAGCTCTGGGGCTACGTCTAGGTCCCCAGGGCCTAACATTAATACATATCCTAAGGGCTCCATCATGCACTGGGAGTCCCGGTAACCCGATGGGGACCGAAATCCTTCTGATTATCTTCAGCAAGTCAATGGACCCAAACAATCAAAGGTTTAAATGGCGAGAATCGGAGGCTTCTTCTCCGGTCCCTGCTCAGTCAGAAAAGATTAAAAAAAAGAAAAAATCATAAGTGACAAAAAAGCGTATTTTAAAAAATTGTGCCAACATTGCAAGTAAATGAAAATACAATATAAACACACTCCACATGACCGTAATAACCTTTAGAATTATTTTAACATTTACGTGATAAAACGTGATATGGCGTAAAAAATTATTTTGAAAAACAAATGCAGAAAAGACACTTTATTTTCTGTTCATGCTGAAATTTCTTTTTAAAAGAATTATTCAGGTAGTTTACCAATAAAAACTTAAACTACTACCACAAAAATATCAACTACTCCCGCATAATACCGGTCCTCATAACAATATGCATCATTGATTAAACATAATGGGCCATTCATTAATCAAGAGACAGGTCTAATAGTCTGATTTTTTTTGCCCATAAAGTAACCACAACTCAGCTTTCATTTCCTCTACTGCCCTGCTGAGAAAGTTAAAAGCTAAAATCTCTGATTGGGTCCTATGCGCAACAGAAACAGTCGTATTGTTAGATAGTATTTGATGAAATGTTGGTTGGGGGGCCCAGTTCACAGACTCTGCCCTGTGGCCCCATAATGTTGTTAAGATGCCCTGGCTACCCAGATTGCCTCCTTTTAACACATATAACCTCAGTCAGCTCTTCACTGCCTGGAGGTAGTACAACTGAAGTTAACACTGAAAAGAACTGTAACTGTGCTCGTGCATTAAGACACTACACACATGCGCGGGATTTCAATACAACAGCCAAACTAATTACAATAAAGGGGAGTGGTTTATGCAAATGTGACTGATTTTGTTGGACTCTTCTCTGACTCAAAACGTAAGTTTGACTCTTTGCAGCTCATTTGCATATACTAAAAAGAAGTGCAACAGCTTTTTTTTAAGGATTTACTTTTATTCCTTTATGCAAATAGGGATGTTTTTACAAGCCTTTGTGGTATAGTCATTTATTTTACATACAAAAAACCTGGTGACAGGTGCTCTTTAGATTTAAAATTATAAATACTTGTGTTTTGCAATTATAAAATGTGAGTCTTGCGTTTGATATCCTGCTTTGAGGTCTGTTCAATTTCTTATTGTATATGCACACACCTTTACCTGAATTGGATACTGCATAAGGTTGTTTAGGGGTCCCTGGAAGCCCCCACATCACAGGTGTGTCTCTGCCTCGTTGGAGACAGCCCTTGGTCCACAGTCTATAAAATCAGGTCTCTGGCCTTTTATGCTTTGCTGCAGCAACTTTTCTTGTACTACTTCTAGTGGCACAATTCCTTGTGTCAATTAGGGCCAATTATGCTCGTATGTTCCACCATATGCGAGAACTCGCTCATGTTCGGCTGCCATCTTGGACCAGCCTGGGGGTAAATTTAGCACTGATCAATGTCTTTTCCTAAGACAGTCACTGGCACCCATTACACGTCACTCAGACACAGGAATTTCTCATATATGTATATACCATATATATTCGAGTATAAGCCGAGTTTTTCAGCACAAAAAATGGGCTGAAAAATCCCTCCTCAGCTTATACTCGCGTCACTGTCGGCACTCTGGCGCTGCGATGGCCTGTGTGCCGGCAGGGACACTTCTTGCTATATGCGACTCCTCAGGGAGCGCATATAGCAGAATCTCGAGCACAGCCGACAGCGACGGGCACTATCGTGGCCCGTCGCTGTCGGCGATCTCTTCCCCTATATGCGACTCCTCCGTAGCGCATAGAGGGGAAGATAACACTGCAGGGCAGAGAGCGAGCGCTTCCTGCTCCACAGTGGACTCCGGACGGGCGCAAGCAGACACGTGGCCGTCCGGAGTTTCTGGCACAGGCAGCGTGTGTCATCATACTGTGTGCGCGGCCTGATGACATCACCCACCTGTGCCGAGAAGATGCCGGACAGCGAGGAGGCGGAGCGGCGAGGGAGTCAGGTAAGTGTTTTTTTTTTTTATTACCTGTCTATACCTGACTATACCAGCCTATATCTAACCTATACCAGCCTATACCTGACTATACCTAGCCTATGCCAGTCTATACCTAGCCTATACCTGCCTATACCTAGCCTATACCAGCCTATACCTAGCCTATACCTGCCTATACCATACCTATACCAGTCTATATCTACCTATACCCAGCCTATACCCTACCTATTAGAACATATACCTGCCTATAACCTGCCTATTACCTGCCTATAAGGACATATAACTGCATATGGGGGACATAAACCTGCCTATAACTGCCTATGGGGGACATAAACCTGCCTCTACCTGCCTCTGGGGGACATATACCTGCCTATAACTGCCTGTGGGGGACATATACCTGCCTATAACTGCCTGTGGGGGACATTAGACTGCCTATACCTGCCTATGGGGGACATTAAACTGCCTATGTAATTTTATTGGTATCCATTTTTATTTTTGATATTTACCAGTAGCCGCTGCATTTTCCACCCTAGGCTTATACTCGAGTCAATAAACTTTCCCGTTTTTTGTGGCAAAAGTAGGTGCCTCAGCTTATACTCGGGTCAGCTTATACTCGAGTATATACGGTATATATATATCTATATATATATATTTTATGTATACGAGTAGAGGGACATTCAGGAGCTGACAATGGCTCAGGAAAAGAGGCCAATATGTTTACTTTCACTCTTTAGGCCGTGTTCACACGGCTTATTCCCGACGGATTTGTGCGCCGTATTGAGCGCACAAATCCGCCGTGAATAAGGGGCGGGACGGGGGCGGGGCCGGAGCGCGGCGGGGGCGCCGCTCCCGGCTCCATAGACAATGCATGGTTTACGGCGCGTACATGTGCATGTCACTTTCTCCCCCCGCGGCGGATTCGCCGAGCGGGGAGGAGCGACGGATTCCACTGTTCTCAATGAGAGCAGTGGATTACCGTAATTGCTGCTGCGGATTGGCGCCGTACTGAAGCGCAAATCCGGCGTGCAGTACGGCGCCAATACGCGGCAGAATAAGCCGTGTGAACGAGGCCTTACTGATGGTGCTGCTTTCTGGATGAAGCCGGATGATAGCATGACTGATTATTGAGGACAGAGATAAGGCAACCCTGGATCTCCTTTAACAGAGAAAAGGGCTTTGTGGTCTTTCAGCCTGACTTAACATATGTGTTGAGCTCGGTCAGCCTGACCAGAAAATGACTCACAGCCCATCATGAGACATGTACACTGCATACAAGGGCGGTTTGTGTTAGAGAAACAGCACAGTAGCCATTTTTATTACCCATAATTATCCCTTTGACAAAACAAGCAGCTTAAGTTAAATAAAGGCATTTAGAATTTTTTTATTTTGTCATATATATTTTTTTTATTTTTCTTGTTTTCTTGTAGAGAACCCCTTTAAGATTAGGTCCAGAAGTGCCAGTCCTCTTGTTGGATCTTGCACTAGTTCAAAAAGGTCTTTTATTATGGTCAGAAACCAGTTTCCTTTGCTGCAGGTTTCTTCCTCCTAGTTTATATCATGGTAGTTGAAGTCCTACATAATAATGCTAGTATGGTGATTTCCTACCTCATTTATCTGTAGGTTTTCTGGAGCTTCTTTTATATTCAGAAACTTATAGTTCTTATATTCTTACCCCCCTTATTTCCACCCATAGGGACTCCATCTCTCTCATCACTACCATAATGTAGAATGGGCTTTAAGCAGGCTTTTGCATACAAGCAGATCCCTTTTCCTTTCTTATTCATACAATCTTTTCTGAACAGACTATAACCCTGCATATCAACCGTCCAGTCTATTGTATAGTCCAGCCAGGTTTCATTTATCCCCACTATGTCATTTTTCTTCTTATATTACCAATTCTTTTTCCTCCATTTTATTAATGTGGCTTCTGGCATAAGTATATATGCATTTTGTGTCTTTATTTTTTTTTTCTTACTCAAAAAGTGATTTTATTAACACAAAAGAATAATACAGTAAGGCAATAATATCATGAACAATATCGAGACATTTTTGCTTATTGAATCATGTAAAATATAGCACGCTCAACTTAAACATCATGTATATGAGAAACACTAGAACAAATAAGGAGGAGTGTTACTGAAAGGAGATACTGAAGTGTGTGGAGTGTTACTGAAAGGAGGGGTCATTGATCCAGGGATTTTTCTGATTGCCAGTTTGGAGTCGGGAAGGGATTTTTCCCTAAAATGAGGACAATTGGCTTCTACCTCATTGGGGGTTGTTGCCTTCCTCTGGATCAACACCTTAGCACAACAGGCTGAACTGGATGGATGTCTTGTCTTTTTTCGGCCTTACAAACTATGAAACTATGAAACTATTAGATAGAAGCTAAAAGAATCACTGGTGTGTTAGCTTTCTCATGAAGCAGCTGGTTTAAGGCAAGTTGTCCCAGAGAGAAAGAAGGGAGATAAGATCAGCGAATTATAGCTTGTTTTCTTTAGGACAGTCAGAGGCCTGATGTAACAAGGGAGGTATCTAGTGATTCAATATAGATGACTATACAAAAATGAATCATTTCCGGGGTTTGGCGTAGAGAAAAAAGCACAATATCCTCAAACAAGGTGGTAACAGGAAAAAAAAAAAAAGAAAGAAAGGAGAGAAAGAAACGTGAGATAAACGGGGACAAAGGAGAGCCAGTCGTAGCCGGTAAACCAACACCAGAGTGTAAGGTTAGTAAATAGTATTAGGCGCGGTCGCAGAAACCTATTTATTAGAGAGTGCGGTAACGATCAGACTTGCAGAAGGTGAACCAATCCCCCCAATGGGCAAGAAATGTTTCAGTGTCGCTGGGCGATTCACAGCGAAGCTCCTCCATTCTACATAACACATAGATCTCTTTAAACCATTCTGTGAGTGAGGGGCTAAGCGTGGTACGCCATAACCTGGGAATGACTACTTTGGCCGCATTTAGTAGGAAAGAGAGCAGATGGCCTTTCAATGAATGGGCAGGACGTTCCATGGCAAAGAGAAGCAAAGCAGCTGGGTCATTCTGCAATCTTTCACCCGTAATCAGGTGGATTATATCCATTACTTTAATCCAAAAGGGCTGAAGGATGGGGCATTTCCACCAGATGTGGAGCATCGTACCTTCCTCTTTGAGGCAACGTAAGCAGAGATTAGATACAGAGGGGTAAAGGGCATGCAGTAGAGATGGAACTCTATACCATCGGGTGAGGATCTTGTAATTCAACTTCTGCACCCTAACGGAAACAGAAGTTCCGTGGATCAGAGAAAATATTCTAAGCCATTCAGCCCTGGAAAAAGTTCTTGTGAGTTCCCTCTCCCATGACACTTGAAACGTGTGGCTAGTGGGGGTCCCCGGAATCCGTCAGGAGCCCATGGACTTTCGAGATTAGGTGTGTACAGTGGGTTTTTTGAAGACATCAGGTCTCAAATGTAGAGGGAGCTCGGCATAAGGCCAGAGATAAGTTATGCGCGGAGCATACACTTCGTAGTTGATAATAATGCAAACACGAGAGGTTTGCTCAACCCAAACTTGCAACAAGGTCCAAATAGGGCTTGAGAGCATTATCTGTGCATACGTCTCTTAGTATTGCAAAACCCCTGCCCCCACCTAGACCAGAACCCTCGAGCCTGAAGAACTCAGGCATTCCCAGATTGCCTGTCAGAGGGGTCAGCGGCCCACTTGGTTTAAGAATGTGCATGGAAGAGGGATAGGATCTATAGGTCCGTATCACAGTTTGTGTGAGTAAAGGGACTGTACTAAGGTTTTTTTTAGGTAGCCACCTCGGAGGGAGCCAAGGCAAAGCTGCAGGCGAGTGACCGAGCATGGCCGATTCGAGTTGGACCCAAAGCTTGGTATGTGTGTGGTGGAGACTTTCCAAGATTCTGACTGCAGATGCGGCAAGGTAGTAGGTCTGGAAGTTCGGCAATGCCAAGCCCCCTTCCACCTTGGGCCTAGTTAGGATGGATTTAGAAATTCTAGGATGCTTCCCTGCCCGATAAAAACGTTAAAACGCTTGGGGCAAAGAGGGAAGTAAGTTTTGGGGAGCACAATCGGGTAGTTTGGGAAAGGAAAAAAGGGGGACGGGGCCGAATTTCTTTTTAAAATATTGATTCGGCCGAGCCATGAAAAGTCATTTTTATCCCACTTTGACAGATCACCTTGAATTAGATTAAATAAAGGGGAGAAATTTAAGTCAAAAGTACGTTTTATATCTGTGGGAATGTGGACGCCTAAATATTTGATAGAGGTGGAACCAAGAAAAGGGGTTAATGCAGTTGGTTGTGCGACCAACTCCGACGGTAAGGTGAGATTTAAGGCAACACTTTTAGTCATGTTGACTTTATGGTTGATAAATGCCCCAAAATTATGAAGGGCTTTAAGTATGGAGGGTAGAGAGATGAGGGGATTAGTGACATAAAGAAGCAAGTCATCCGCGAATGCAGAACATTTTCGGAACCCGCCCGGTGAAGGGTCGGCGAATGGCTTGTAACAGATGCTCCATCCCTAATGCGTAAAGGAGCGGGAGAGGAGACATCCCTGCCTGGTACCATTGCGAATAGTAAAGGGGGCGGATAAGGTCCCATTAACCCGGACCTGAGCTTGTGGGGAGCGGTATAAAGCCAGAATCTTATCGAGAAGAGCTGGGCCTATGCCGAGAGAAGAGAGAGCACCAAAAGGAAAAAAGGGCCCATCAACTGGTCAAAGGCCTTCTCTGATCTAGCGAGGCAGCATAAGGGGATTTTGGGCCCCCGCAAATATTTGTTAGCGTAAAGGTTTTAAAGGTGTTACCCCTGGTTTCCCCATAGGGAAAAACCCCACTTGGTGAAAATGTATTAATCTACCCAGCAAGGGTTCAGTTTCCAGGGGTTTAGTTGGGTCGGTGTTGAAAAGGGGAGATTGGCCCGGTAACTTCCCCAAAAAGTTGGGCCCTTACCTTTTTGGGGATTACGTGATGTGAGCCCTAAAAATGCATGATAAAAGGGGGAAATCATTGGAGCTAAATTGAAATTGAAAGAGAATATGATGGGTTTCCCCCGCGGTTCTGTGAATTTGGCGTATAGCCCTTGGCCCCCGGCATTTTCCTGCGGGAGGGATGCTTTGGCAGGTTTGAGCCCCCAGTTTGGGAAAAAAAGGGTCTCTAAAGAAGCAATCACTTTTAGGGGGGTGGGCAGGGAGGGAAGTTTGTTGAAGATAGTCTTTGGGGAGAACATTTAAACTCACAGAAAGGGGTCTCGCATGGGGGGCAGGGGGTTTTGAGGCAGCATAGTATCCTGGAATGCAGAGGGTTCATCATCAAAAAAAACCGATCTTCCCCCGGTAGGTGTCTTTTTTCTAAGGGCTGGGGGAAATATTTCCCGGTTATTGCTCCAGATAAGCTGCCGTAGCACAGATTGACGATATCTTCCGTGCTTCGTTCCATGAAAGAGTTTTTCATGGCGTAATTGCGTCAATCCCCTAAAATTTTGTTCGGAGCCGTGCTTTGGGGACGATTAGCCTGTTTTGGGTTTGGTTTTAGCAGCGACTGGAGTTTGAAAGGGAGAATCCGTTTTTCAATGGCCCCGGTTTGTAAGTTGCTCGCATTAAATTTCAGCGCCTCCCTCGTATTGAGGAGTCATGGATCTGCCCCGGTGGACAAAATTTGGGAAATTTTTATGGAAGATGCAATTCCGCCAGGCATAGAGCATCTTGGAGAAGGACTCATTAGTCTCCAAGCAAAAAGGGGGGGCTTGAAGTGCGGAGGGATAAAACACGAAAAACCCCGGGGGATGATCAGAATGGAGTAGTTGCCTATCTTGGGTCCACCGCATGAGAGAAGGGGTGCTGTAGAAAAATTTTCATGTCATGCAACAGGGTTTTGCCTTGTTCCCCCACCTTTGCGGGATGAGGGCGGCAGTGGATGGGCGAGCTCAGGATGGGCGTCGATTGAAATCACCACAGAGGCAATTGACCCTGGCGAAACCCGTGAGGTCGTTCCGACCCCGAGAGGGAAAGGTTTGTTGACTAGTGTTGGGGTGTTAAAAATTTGGATGGTGTATGTGCACCCCCGTTTCTGCACTTACGAAAATAGCTTGGGGTCCTGTCTGAAAGACATCTAAAATCTGGAAAGGAAGGGATTTTGGGGAAAAAAATGGCTCCCCCTTTTTTTTGGGAGGGGGACTGCTATGGTCCCAGGCAGGGAAGTTTTATTCAGATGAATTTGGGGTGTTCCGCAACAGGTTTGTCTTTGGGGCTAGTATGTGGGTTTCTGCTTTGTAGAGATATAGGATCTGCAACCTCTTTTGGTTATATTAAATCCCTTGACGTTTAAGGGGCGTAATTTTATATTTTGCATAGAAAAGACAAAATTTTGCATATGAGAAGGCTAAGGGATACAATTTCTGGAATGGGTCCCGGGAGTGACTGACGGCAGGGAGGGTGTCTTTATTTTTTAAATTCGGGCCCTTTTTTTCGTGTTCATTTTTTACCCTCCTTCTGTTCCACCCCGTTATATTACTTAGACCCCGGTCTAATCTCTGGTCTTCCCCCCTTGTATTGTGATTGCCCTCCCTTTCCCCGTCTTTGTTTAAAAACTTTTTTATCCTTCTAGCCATTTTTTACCCAGCATAGCTGATGTCCCCATTTAGGTCCAATTACATATGTTCTCGGTACACTAGATGATTTATTGTGTGTGGGTTATTGGATACTTTTTTTCCACTATGTCCTAACAAAAATTACCCGCACAACCAAGTCCCAAAAATTTTTTCAAATTTTTATTATCCAAACACTTATTAAAAAAAAAAAAAAAAAAAGCTTTAAACTAAGGCGACTTCAATAAAAGTTTTCGGTCACATTCAGACCCTTTTTCAATTGTCGCTTAAGATGCAGAGGGTTCATAGTCATTTAAGCAAAGTGTTGGGTCTAACGGCAAGGAGTGTGTTAGGAGAAGCCAGCCGAAGTTTGGTAATGTATCAATGCGGATCATACTTGATACATTACCGAGCTTCGGCCGGCTTCTCCTGACACACTCCTTGCCATAAGATCCAACATCTTTGCTTAAATGAATATTAACTCTCTGCATCTTGAGCGACACATTTGATAAAGGTCTGAATGTGACCGAAAACGTTTATTGAAGTTGCCTGTACTTTAAAGCTTTTTTTTGATGTGTTGGATAATAAAAATTTAAAGAAATTTGGATTTGGTTGTGCGGGTATATACTCATTTAGGTGCCAACAGCAAAGTTGTCCAAGCTCTCAAAGAGCTCAAATCCCTTCCTTCCTACACCAATTCTTGAGTCACTTGTTTACCCAAGTCCCAAATCATTTTCAAGGACTCTCCATCTACTTTTAACTGTGTCATCGGTGCCAATATGGACCATAACCACTGGGTCTTCACCAGACCTTACTATTGATCTGTCAACCCGATCCGTGACATGTCAAACTTGATCTCCAGAAAGACAACACATTGTCTTTATGACAGATTGCCCTGTCTGTTTATCCAATAATTGAATACTCTACTACCATCACCTATCTGCTTGCTCTGCACTCTTATTTCCTTCAGGCTGACAGAGGAAGTGACTTGCTGCAGCAGTGCTATTCCTGGACTGACATCCCCCACATGCAACCTGGCAAATTTGTTGGGGTGTGCCAGATCAGGACCCACCTGCCTGACATACTTGTCTCTACTCCCTCTACTAAGAGCTAACTAACTGCCTCATTTCCTTGCCCCTTCATTCTACCCCCTGTATCTACCCCAGCGAGTGCTTGCTCAGTGAGCAGCGCCCTTTTTCCATTTTATAAAGGGATATCAGATTTTCATTGTTTTTAGATAAAGATTTGGCTTCCAAATTTGCAACATACACAATCTCGACAGCGTATGCAATCAATAGCTGTTCAAGGACTGCAATATAGCCCCAGATGTGCACTGGGAGTTTGTCAATCAAAAGTAAATGTTACTTACAAAAATATTTAGAAACACTTTAAAAGATGTACAAGTAAATTCAGCAAAAAAATGGTGTATTTTCCTGAATCTAAAAGCCCCACACTTAAAAAAAAAACAACACTTTAGATCATCTACACTCACTCTTCAGTTTGCTTTTGGGTTTGTTTCCGAGTATTTGCGGGGCTTTCTTTGGGGTGGATTGCGCTGCACTCTGTCCAAAGTATGCTCTGCAGATATGGTGAAATCACAGCACTCATTGAGTGGTATGATTTTAAAAGGTATTCTGTGCACCGAGCGCTGGAGAAAAAGTGAAGCAATTCTTTCCCGCGCACGTGTCGGGGAAAAGGGGGGGTAATGGGGGCCGGGCGGGGCGCTACATAATACGCGCTGGCCAGGGTAACTTTTAACAGCAGGCAAGGTGGCGCACACATATGCACGTTTTACATGCATGAACACAGTCTAAGTTTTTTTTTTAAATTGGGCTGCAGTAGCTGCTGAAAATGCATATCAACCGTAGAAACAGATACCATCATCTTTTTTCCGAAGATTGAACGCCGTAAAAGCAAAACACCCGCAAACATGGCACAAATATGTTTTTTTTTTCCACATTTTGCCCGTTTTAGAATTTTTTTGCGGTTTCCCTGTATATTCTATGGTAATATGAACAACAAGCACATCTTATTTCACTAAATAAAAGCCGCCATATGTTTATTTATATTAAAAAATAAAAAGTTATGGCTCTGGGAAAAAAGAGCCATATTATTATGTCAGGAAGAGGTTAAAGCCTATGTGGGAAAAATTCTGCATGTGTTTTCTGGCAACTGGTTTGTATTACCTAAATCATTTCATATAGCAGATGTGCGTTCTACACCTAAAACTGCAGCCTGGGATCGGGCCACACCCACTTTGCTGTGATTGGCTGCCCAAAATTTAGTTCAAACCCCTGGACAGGGCACACCCCCTGTGTGGGACACGTCCCTTGTTCTGTGATTGGCTGTCCTGTGCTCTCTTTGCTTACTCCCCCTGAGCTGTGTGGAATTGAAAGTGAAACTAAAGACTGCTCTGCTCAGGGACATCACTGATGTGAAGGATTTGGGCAATGCTAGATTCACTAGCCCAACCCATATACAGTGGGGAAAAAAGTACTTAGTCAGCCACCAATTGTGCAAGTTCTCCCACTTAAAAAGATGAGAGAAGCCTTTAACCCCTTACCGCCGGAGCCAGTTTTGGCCTCTCTGACAGAGCCCCATTTTTGAAATCTGTCATGTGTCACTTTATGTGAGAATAACTTTTTGACACTTTTACCTATCCATGTGATTCAGAGATTGTTTTCTCGTGACACATTGTGCTTTAAGATAGTAAGAAATTTTGGTCCAAAAAATGATTGTTTATTTGTGAAAAATATCAAATTATCGTGAAAAATTTACCAATTTCAAACTTCAAAAATTTCTGCATGTAAGACAGATAGTTATTCCACTCAAAATAGTTTATAACTAGCATCTACCATATGTCTGCTGTAGTTTGGCATCATTTTTTTAAATGTTTTTTTTTTTTTACGACATTAGGGGGCTTAGAAATTTAGTAGTAATTTTCACATTTTCAAGAAAATTTGCAATAAACATATTTATAGGGACCAGTCCAGTTCTAACGTGACTTTGATTGACCTGTATGTTAGATACCCCCATAAATGACCTCATCTAAGAAACTACACCCCTTAAAGTATTCAAAACCGCATTTAGGAAGTTTATTAACCCATTAGGTGTTTCACAGGAATTAAAGCAAAGTGGAAGTGAAATTTCAAAATTTCACTTTTGTTGCAGATTTTCAATTTTTATACATTATTGACAAGAATACGGTAAATGTGATCAGGGAAATGCAAATTAATATTGATTCCCCAGATTCTTCCGTTTTCAGAGATATCCCATATGTGGCCCTAGTGCATTATTTGGCTCAACCACAAGCCCCAGAATAGGAGGAGCACCTACTGGACTCTGGGGCCTCATTTTCATTACAATTTTATTTAGGGGCCATTTCAGGTTTGCGGAAACCCTAAGGTTCCAAAACTTAATAAACCCCTGAAAAGACCCCATATTGGAAAACTACACCCCTTACGGAATATATCCAGAAGTGTAGTGGTATATCAACCCCAAGGTGTT